>JAOBRD020974787.1:1390-12045 GCA_027575215.2 Hydrozoanthus sils
AGTAGTCAGTCATTCAATACTCATACCAGTTTAGTAGTCAGTCATTCAATACTCATACCAGTTTAGTAGTCAGTCATGCCTGGCCGTGTTGTTTTGGTGACGTCAATGTTTTCAGATAGCATCGTTTTCCCTATCCACACTAGAAAACAGTATTTTCAAACAGCATCATTTTCGAATTGCTGCACTCCGGAGAGCGTTTTCAAATGGCTCCATTTTCAGTGATCGCTTTCAGCATTGTTATGTGGACGATAGCTGTATCTGGAGCAAGAAGTCTCCATTTTCGTTTGAAAATGGATATGTGTGGTTATACAGCACCTTAGGTCTCTATTTTGCTGTTTCGTGTTTGGTTGAACAACTGCTTCCAAAGAATTTGTAACATTTGAATTAGGCATTTTGGAGAATTATTTCCAGTTTCCAGTTGGAGCAGTGTTCTTAGTCTTAAAATGCATACTGCTTTTAGTTGCATTTACTACTGACAAAGTAACTGAAAGTTCTGTCAACTCAAGGCTGTTGTTTATTCCCATGCCCTGGGCATGAAATGAAATGGAACAGAACAATTTCCGAGACTGAGTATGTGTATACTCACAAAGTACATTGTTTTGCAACATTTAAATCCATAAAACAGTGCAGCTGGTTTGATGGTTTTAAATAAAGTCTTTAAGCATAATACATAATGATATATGGGTTTGGTTGAAATTTGCCAAGATATGTAATAATGTGGAGGGGAGGAATGAAAAGATTTTAAATTGTGGCTGTGAGAGCAAGATTTTAACAAATGGGTTTAATTGAAATTTGCCAAGACACATTAGCAGGGGTAGTAAATTACAGCTTGTTCTTGAAGCCTTGTCATTGTAAAACTGTTTCACAACAACAGTGGAAATTATGAATGTAAAATAATCCTCTTTTGATGTCTGCTGCCCTTCATTAGCTAGCAAATCAAAGCAAGCCTCTGTAGATGAGCCGCGGCCCCTTTATCTTGATGTCCAAGCAACATCACCAATGGCAAGTTTGTTGTTCTTGTAGTTAATAATCAGGTTACAATGAATAGCAATGGTAAAAAGGAAGACTCTTCTAAGATTAATAGTTGACATAGTACCAGTTTATACTTCAGCAGTAAAATGCATTTCCTACCTTGGTCAGTACAGTCATGTACTTTTCTTATAAACACAATGGGGTCATGTTTGGAGAGGTGATAACAAATTTGAAAGTCCCAAGCCATCTATAGACACAGGAAATGCCTTTCATTGCTTTAATTCATAAAATAACCAGTGAACAAATCAAAGAGATGATTGTGTAATATATTCTCAAAATCCAAATTGTCCTTACATGTACAGTACATCAAAAGCTTGTCTATGTACACTCTCAACCATGACATTTACTGTCATCATTTTATAAAGTTTTTTACATGGTATTTTGATCTTCTTCGTCATGTTTGTTCTCAGTTTCTCTGGCTCATTGCATCAGCTTGATTTTAGATGGTGCTTCAGATTTTTACCTGGATTTTTAATTCTTTAGATCTTGAACTTGATTTTTGCTATTATTATAGGGCAAAATATATAATTATTTAAAAATGAAAAGGATTTAATTTGTTTCATCCCTGCAGAATAAATCTGACATAAAAGTGTGAAATAAATTAACTCTAAAGATTTTGAAACTTCATTTACATTCCATTATTCAGGATCCAAGAGTGCTAGATGCCATGCTGCCATATGAGGTCAGTTACTATGGTAACCCTCATTCCCGCACTCATGTATATGGTTGGGAGAGTGAGAAAGCAGTTGAGCATGCAAGAAAGGTAACCATAAACATTTGTAATGATTTTAACCCCTGCACAGGATAGATAAATCTTTTTTCAGGTAATATCAGGGGTGTCCTGGATTTGTGAAACAGGGGGTTTGTGTTTTTAATGTGCATATAAAGTGAAAAGTTTTATAACTTCAGTTGATAGACCTTGCAAAATAAGGAGTATAAAGAAAACATTTTGTCAACTCTTTTATGGTTCTCAAGGTATTGACGTTTAATATTTTCATTTGATGACATCACTAGATAGTGGTTCCAGCAAATCTCTTTTTTTTTGAAAATTTGATGCCAAACCATAATCTTTGGATGAATTTGAGCCAAACTGAATGTTTATTTGAGGCTTTACAAAAATTTGCCATCTACATTTATTAGAAAAGAGCCATTTTTACTAGCTTTAATAGCAGGTTTTTACCCTTAAAACCAAACTACTAAAGCTGAAGAAAATACTGGCTGTTGGTACTGTCAGCTGCTATTTATAATTTGAACCCAACTTTACACAAGATTGAAGTGTTGAGTTCTTTATTTGATTTTATTCTAATCTCTCTTTTAAGTTGTTTTTTAATATATTTAATGGCTGTTGACCTACCAGTTTTTGTGGTATAATTTGACTTGTTGCAGCAAGTTGCAGACCTGATTGGCGCTGATCCAAAAGAAATTATCTTCACCAGTGGAGCGACAGAGTCCAATAACATTGCTGTAAAGGTGAGCAGAACTTTGTAGTCATACTAACCCGAGCTTACTCAAATAAAAATGGGCGAAAATCCTTTAAATTTTGTTATTTTTTTTATCACTTTATTTGTCTCAATCTAAAAGACAATTCTTACAAATTGTTTTTTGCACATTTCAAACCTCAAAAGCAAAACATGAACTGTGAAAACAGGTTTATTTTTGAAAATTTACTAGAAGGTTCTACTTTGCATCTTAAAAAAATTGAAAAAATAAGCTTAATATATAGGGGCTCGAAACCCCAACTTCTTTGAGCTTCAAGTTTATTTATTTTTGAACCAGTTTATTCACAGTATATTTTGAGAGTGAAAAGAATATTACAGAAAAGTTATGGGTATTTTTGTGCCCTAACTTCCTTACTCTCTTTCTCCCCTAAGTTACCATCCCCTCCTGGTATATATATCCTCCACCCTCTCCCCCTTACTTCACCCTCTACACTACCCCACTATACACACAGGTATTTAATATTTAGATTTTTTCTTCTGAAGACTTTACCAAGACTTGAACATGTGATCTCTCACTCTGCAAACCAGCTCTGATCTCTATCCATTTGATCACAAAGGACTTCATGCATTTTATCCATAAATCATTTGTTGTTGGTATATAACTTATATATGATCTCAGACTCCCTAAAATTTGGCAATTAATTATGTATTCAAATTCAAACCAGTATGAAAAAATTAAACTAAATTAAAAGTTTCAAACTGGTTTAAAAGAATTGAAATAGGAAGTTAAAGTTTAATCACAAGTCATATAAAATAAATATACTAGGGATTCAAGTTAATGTTGATGAGTATTACATTTGAGTGTTTACAACCACTTACAAAAAATTAAGACCAAACCTTTCATGCTGTTCCCCCATGAATTGATTCAGCCATTGCTTGCAAAACCAATTACTTTCTTTTCATTAAGAACTTGATCAACCATATTGGGCTCTTTGAATCCCAAAAACCATAAGGCAGATGGTTTTTATTTGTGTTTCCCAAAGACTGTTCTGTTGTTATTGAATGTTTATGACAGGTTAATTTCCATTCTACTATTAATAGATGAATTCTAAATTAGTGTATTACTTAAAAGGGTGTTGGCAGATTTTACAAGAGCAAGAAAAGACACATTATTACAACGCAAACAGTAAGTACACTGTTACTTAGTTAAGGTTTTCAAATGAATCAATTTTTTAAGCCAGTGAAACAGTTTATGTCAATGTTGTACTTTGTTAGTCAACTAGTGTCAAACACACACTTGTCGACTCTTCAGAATTACAAAATTCTAAACAGTCAAGAAAGTCCATCAACAAAACAGACAACAGAATTCCAAAGTGAGAAATATTTTACTCAGACTTATTTTAAAACAAAGCTTGTACTCATTTTATTGGCACTAAATAAACTACAGTTTGACATGGAATTCATTTTAATTAATGAAATAGGAACACAAGTGTGTACTGGATTCCTGTCGTGCGCTCGAAGGCGAGGGTCATGAAGTGACATATTTACCTGTTCAGCCTAATGGACTTGTTGCTTTAAAGGTAAGAATCGGTTTCTGTTTAGAAAAGTTGTTTTAGTGCACAGGACCTATTATAAAACTGAAGACAGTTCGGGTAATCTATTTTAATTTAGGATTTTCCTTGATCGATTTAGGGATTTAATTCTTAAGGGGTCAAGTTAGCAATGATGTAATTAAATGTTAAAGTGACACCAATAACATATAAAGTAGCTAGCCCAAGTATAATTTTTGTCCATTGAATACCCTTGAATAAAATTGTGCTTAGAAGGGACATGTGTTACTAAGTAATACTAGATATCTATTATTATATGCAATACATGATATGAATCAAACATTATATAACTTTATGTTATGTACATGTTACCAATTAAAAGGAATTAGGGTGTGACCCCACTTAGCTTACCCCTGCCTGTGAGGGCCAAGCTGTTGATCATTTCTGATTGGTAGTTGTAGCTGTAGTTCTGTCAGTCTGGTTACCAATAAAAAACTGCATCTGAAACTGTTGTAATTGGTTTAATGAAGGGTGGGACAGAGCTCCAAAGGACCTGACAGTGTGTGTTCAGGGTCAGGCTAGTTTGATCTTACTAGTGTGAGATTGTTTTCATGTTATTGTGTCAGAAACAAATCATTGGTACATATTATGTACTAGTGGATATGTAATACCAATTAACTTAAGATACACAATATGTACTGATCTTTGCACTTGCTAATGGTAGCTTATTGAAACAAGAATTAATCCTGACCATTTACAAACACAAAGTTGGGAATGAATTCAGAATTGTAAGACTCAACTTCCTTAGACACACACATAACCTAAGTTAGTGTTAAATGAAGTTCATGTTATTAATAATAATTATTGTGATGCTTGTGCATATAGGAACTTGAAGACGCAATTCGGCCAGACACTTCTTTAGTCTCTGTTATGTATGTGAACAATGAAATTGGAGTAAAGCAGCCAGTGGCAGAAATAGGTAAGTTGTTTACTCTGTAATAAAAGTAATTGCTATTAGCCAAAAGCAAACATTGTCAAGAAACCATTCAACCCCTTTTATTGGCCCTTAAATTTTAATGAGTATTCTGTCAGCTTTACTGTATAATTATATATACTCAATGTATTTTTAAGTAAACTGATTAAAAATTTGTTTCTACAGTATCAAAAAACATTTTCATAGATATGTTGCTCAAACAATTTTCAAAATGATGGCATAATATTATACTGATCTTTTTTTGAAATTTTATGAATGTATAGTTGGAATACTGTTAATAATAGAAATTTCCATCTTTCAATAGGTGCAATTTGCAGAGAAAAGAAAGTGTTTTTCCACACAGATGCTGCCCAGGTATTGTGATTGTCCAAGCAGTGATGTAAAAATATATACTAAGCTCTGCCTCCCAATAGGGAGCAGATAATTACTGGTGTGTATACTGACAAAGTTGAGCAACAGGGAATAAAATTAAAAGTCTATATAATAGTATAAAGTACTAAGTCTTTAGATTAAGAAATATCAGTCATAGACAAGATAAAGGTTGTTTTAGCATTAATTCTGAAAATCAGTACCTGTTATAGATAGTATAATTTAAAAATATGTGTTTTAATTTCCTTAGGCTATTGGTAAAATTCCAGTTGATGTTAACAAAATGAATATCGACCTGATGTCAATCAGCGGCCATAAGGTGTATGGACCAAAAGGTATTTTCATATTGCTTTTTTTTGTCTTATATTTACACAACTGTGCATTTATAATCCATTCCAGAGACTGAGTTGTTAATGAGAAAACTTAGAATCCTAAGATTAAAGCCAATTCTAGCTTGTCACACCGAGTCTTTGAGAAAATTGTATCACTTATTCCAGTCTTCTTAGCTTAATAGATCATTTCCAGTTTCTTATTCATGGCTAACCTGTGATATCTCAGGGTCTATCCAGGGAGCCAAGGCTTGTCAATTTCACTAGATACAGTACTGAAGTAAGTAACAGGCTTTAAAAAAGTCTGCCACCACTATAAAGAGAGAATAAGAGGCTATAAAAAGAAGACATAGTTTACTATATACCCAGAATTGGTAAATAGACCCTCAATTTTTGGCTAATGATTATTGCCAGGGCTCAAAAAGAGTTTTGTTTAATTTGTGAGAAAAAATATCTAAAAATCAGCTGACAACTTCAATCCTTAAGAGAAATCATCCTACTGATTAATGACAACCAAAAAAAAAAGCTAGTTGTTTATCAACTTGTTTGTAAACATTGTACTTGCAGGGAATGGAATTTTTGAAGGGGGGTGGGTCCAAATTTTACCAATGATTTTTTAAAAAATTTTCGAAAATGTCAATCAACATGAATTATTTTATTTCTTTTGGAACTTGTTTTTTGCAGAAATGTTTTTGCAGAAACTTTTTGTTGCTAAGTGTAAAAAACATGCAAAACCCACAACAATAACTGTGAAAGTAAATGCTTACATGGATTCTTACGAGTAAATATTGATTGTGTGTGGTAAAATAGAATAAAAAAAACAATTGAAAAAGGGGGGGTTTGCCCCCCCCCCCCTAGACCTATACACACATGACTTGAAAAAGCCTTATAATGACATTTGTGTTGTTTGTGATCTGCTACCTCAGGAGTGGGAGCACTTTATGTAAGGAGAAGGCCACGAGTAAGGGTTGAGCCAGTGCAGAGTGGAGGAGGCCAGGAGAGGTTAGTACTTTATATGGATCGGTTTGGTGTTTTTGCTGACTCTCTTTTATTAGAAAAAGCGCAGAGGAGGCCACAGGTTGTTAATATTATACAACATTTTTTGGAGTTGACAAGGGCTTGTACATATTGTGCATTTCGTCTAACATCACGCATCTTGTTCATTTAAGGGGGATGAGAAGTGGCACTGTTCCTCATGTGCTGGTTGTTGGACTGGGTGAGGCCTGTGCAATAGCCAAGGAAGAAATGGAGGTACAGTAGCTTTAGTGGAAGAACGTGTTATTGGCCTTAGAAGCATCTCTTATCCTGTTAATTTGAGTGTATTGTACTATTAATAATAATGATTACAATAATGACAGTAATAATATTTAGTACTTATATTGCACCTTTTTACATTGGTATATATTCAAATGTGCATAGTATCTCTGTCTATAATCCTTGCCTGAGACCAAAGTTGAAATTTCAACTTTTTTGTTCCTTTCTATTGCATTACATTATTTTTTTTATTATATTCCTTATCAACATACAAGTCATATATTTTATTTTCTAATCATTGATTCGGGAATGGATTCTGCCGAATGAACCAATGGGGTAGTGAAAAGTGGATCCAATGATGTTTTGTGCATTGAAGGTGGCTTTGTTAAAATAGAGGAAAAACAACTAAGCAACTAGGAGAAAAAGGAAACATGCCATAGCAAACAAACGCAATATCAATTAAGAAAGCTTGATTTCAGTTTTCACTTTTGAACTAGAAACAATAGTCACCAGCAATCAGTATTTGTTACAGGACTCGAACTTGCCGCCTAAAAGTGGCTGGTTACCAAAAAGTGGCTACTAGATTTTTAGACATTGTAGCCAGTTACCACAGCTGGCAACCACAAGATTGTGTGAAACCTTTGCAACTGATAAACTAAGAGTTGTTTCTTATAAAATGATAAACAATTGGGTTAGACTAGTATTGTACGTTAAGAAAGGCGTTTGTTAAACCCACAGGGGTCTTGCGGAGCATTAAAAGTCATGAGTCTCATTTCAAATTTAAGGTCATAAAAAGGTCTTAAATTTTGTAAAAGTGCTTCCAGAGGTATTTTAAGAAAGGTATTAAATTTAAAAATTTTTTAAATGAGTTGTTCAATAGCATTCGCTTTTCTTAATATTCTTTCTGCTAGTCAGTCGGACGAATGACTTATCTTTGTTTGCTAATTCCTTTAATCAGTAAAGACTGGTACGATTTTCAAATCATGTGACTTTGTGGATAGGTCTTAAATTTATCATTGATTTTTTGTCATTAAAAAGTCTTAAAAGGCCCTGAGCTGCAGGAACCCTGCCCTTTAGAACTTTACAAAAAATTCTTGATCACCGTTTTAACTTTAACAGTACGATCACAAGAGAATCGAAGAGCTTTCTGATCGTCTTGTAAACGGAATTATGTCGGTCACGCCTCACGTAATTCGCAATGGAGACCCGGATCATTCATACCCCGGATGTGTGAACCTTTCCTTTGCCTACGTTGAGGGCGAGAGTCTTTTGATGGCACTGAAGGATGTTGCTCTCTCTTCAGGCAGGTAAGGGCTCAGTATTTTTGACTCTTCCAGAGTTTCTTCTTATACTTTGTACATAATATTATAGTATTGAGAAGTTTAGTATATCCACCAAGTGGTAGTGGCCTAGTAGTTAACGTGTTCGACTCGTAATCCTAGGGTCACGACTTCAAGTCCTGGTCAAACCACTGTACTGTGTCCTTGAGCAAGACGTTTTACCTGACCTTTTTCAGTTGACTCAGCTGTAAAAATGAATTCAATCGAATCCCTCAAGACGGACACCTCTCTATGACGGACACCAAATCTTGGCCCCTACCGTACGTTTTCTCAGTCATTTACTGTATTTTAAGTCTCTATATGACGGACACCTCTATAAAACGGACACCAAATCTTGGCCCCGTGCGTTTTCTCAGTCATTTACTGTATTTTAAGTCTCTATAAGACGGACACCTCTATAAAACGGACATCAAAACTTGGTCCCTAACGTGTGTTTTCTCAGTCATTTACTGTATTTTAAGTCTCTGTAAGACAAACACCTCTCTAAAACGGACAATTAAGGCCGGTTCTGAAGGTGGCTGTTTTTAGAGGTTGACTGTACCAGTTTCTGTTAGTAACTAGGGTGGATTATTGTCCTGTCCAGGGGGAGTCAAAGACTCTCTTACGCGTACCACTATGGTAACTGGATATAAGTGCAGGTCTGACGATGCCACTTGGACTTCAGAAAGGATTTAGCTAAAACATCCACCACATGGTGCATTACGGTTCATGATAGGTAGCTCAGACTTGGTCACAGTGTCAGACAGGAGCTTATTAGTTGCCACAAGGGTTTGTGTTTCTGCTTGGAGTGCCACAACGATTTGTTTAGTTATCAAAGACGATCAAGTTACAAGTGACAAGTTACTAAAGCAAGACTCCAAACAGACCTGTCATTCTCTTTATCTGAAAAAAAGTAAGCAACCTTGAGGTGAATGAATCAACTTATATGTAGAGATATAAAATTTACCTTCACAGCAAAAAAAGCTACAGATGCGGTGACTAGGACTTGAAATAACTATTAAGAGATGGAAATGAAAATAGTTAATCAGCTGAGCTTGTTTGTCCGTAGTGCTTGTACATCTGCGTCACTGGAGCCGTCATATGTGCTGAGAGCCATTGGTGCTGACGAGGATCTGGCTCACTCCTCCATTAGGTGAGTTTGTTCAAGAGTTATGCACTGACATCTTGCAATTGTGTCTTTTGTTTCAGGGTCCTTTGATACTTTTGGAAAACAACCTAACATTCGTGGGCATTCCAGCCACTTTGTTGAAGCTTCATTACTAGTAGACAATTCAATACCTGCAACAGGGTAGACATTTGGTTTCACCCTTTTTCCCGTTTCTGCCTATGTGGTATCACTAAGCCAATGGTAAATGTAAAGTCTCGTGTTTAACAAAAAAATGTGATCGATTGTTAGGAATTTAAGTGTTTTTGACCAAGTTCTTGGCCTGAATTGTAACAGACTTCTCCTCCAACAATAAAAAAAAATAAAAAATCCTACTCCTCATTCCACCCCCCCCCCCCTTCCGTCCCCACAGAACGAACCGTAGATGCATTACGCTCGTCATGTTTACATAATTCCGTTGGCCCCGAAATTGTAACGAACTTGAATTGTTCAACGATAAAAAAAGAACTTATCACCCCCCCCCCCCCTCTCCCTCCGTTCCCGAAGTAAAATGGTCCATATATTTTTTACGCTCACCATATTCACACCCTTCTATTGGCCCTGAACAGGTTTGGAATTGGCAGATTTACGTCAGAGGAGGAAATCGACTACACGGTGGAGAAGATCGTGAAGCATGTGCGCCGTCTTCGGGAAATGAGGTGGGTGAGTGGGTGAATGGATTGGTGTCACTGAACGCCGTGTTTTACCGACTTTCAACAGATTTAGTAACGCTAGAGACTGATGTCGGTGTTAATATTTACGGCCGTGTTGGTAGTGAAATTATAGTTAATTTTATGTTGTGGAGATAGGAAGTAGTATATTATGTATTGATAAAAACCGATTAAGGATGGAGATGTTTTTGGTATAGACCTTATTCATGATGACATCACAATAGCGTTTTCCTGCACTAAAACAAGGCTTGGTGATGATACTTAGTTGCTACGTGCAGTGTAACGAACATTCCAGTGAATAAACGTGGTAGAACAGACATTACCAATTGCTCAGTGAACAGCAAAAAACAGTTAGAATAGATCCAAAACTCCCGCGAATCTCACAAAGCATTTCACAACCACTTTGATGCTTTTATGACGTCATCATGAATAAGGCCCGTTGAGAGCAATGTTAGTGACGTCATTGATATTCTTGGTGATGTAGAGGTGGCTGTGGTGTCAGTGTCAGATATCATTTTGCGTTTTACTGTTTA
>JAOBRD020974895.1:0-12044 GCA_027575215.2 Hydrozoanthus sils
ACCCTTGTATGGTATGTTAAACCTTTTATGGCATCATGATAGCCCTTGTACGGTATGTCAACCCTTGTATGGTATGTTAACCCTTGTATGGTATCATGATAGCCCATGTACGGATAGTCAACCCTTGTACGGTATGTCAACCCTTGTATGGTATCATGATAGCCCATGTACGGATAGTCAACCCTTGTACGGTATGTCAACCCTTGTATGGTATGTCAACCCTTGTATGGTATGTCAACCTTTATATGGTATGTCAGCCCTTGTTTGGTGTTTCAACCCTTATATGGTATGTTCAGCCTTGTATAGTATGTCAATCCTTATATGGTATTTCAACCCTTGTATGGTATGTCAATCCTTGCATTGTATGTGAACTCTGGACCCCAAAGGAGTCGCTTATTCCCCGACACAAACTGAATCGACCTGTACAAAAAACCTGGGTTTTCAAGTTTCCATTCGATATGTGCTGTTGTTTCATGTGATCAGCTGTTAACTTCCACTCGTGAACGTGTTCCCATTTGTTCCCCTTACCTTGCTGTTCGCAATATTGACGAAACTTCATACAAATTTGATCAGATTAAAATTCCCTTACGTTTGTATTTCATTTTTTTTTAAACATCTTATTTTTGTTTCCGTGATCAATTTTGTTTGTATTCATGCGACGTCTCTAATCTTGTCTACTTTGTACTTCGAGCTCGAGTGCAAATTTCTTCATGCCAGTAACGAGATACGGCATTCTTCATTTGTTAGTGTTTGAAAACTTTTTCACACACTTGAGTGGATCCAAACATAAAAAATTTAATGTAATACTCGCGGATATCAAACTCCATGTTCAGTAAACAAAGTTTATAAGGCATGAATGCCTTCATGTAATCTGTAAAAAGGCTCTGCCACTCATCAAATCGATTGACTGATCATTAAACGTTCATGGTCGGGGCCGAGTTGTTCAAAAGATAATTAGCCCAAATCCAGGGTTACAAAAGCTATTAGTTGTCATGGTAATTAACCATGGATTAGGAAAAATCGCCTGTAGACCAACTGGGCCCAGGCCTTTTCTCTTTTGCACTCGGCCGAGAGAAGCTTAAGTTCTATAATTGAACTGCGGTTGAATTAAACTGGCTTACAAACTGTTGATATCACAAACTTACCATGTGTGATACACCCGTCTGATTTCGACAAGTAGAGATGAATTTAATTGCTGAAGAAGAAAGTATTGCCTTGATCAGAGAGTCGACAGCAAATTGAATAAACTACTGGAAGGCAAATTCAACACAAGGACGCGAACACGAAAAGAGTAAACACAGTTTGTAACCGTGTTTGATTTGGTTTGAAATTTGTTTCCCTGGATAGAAATCCTCTACTGGTACGTGTAAAAGGAAGGCGACTAAATGCAATTTATACAAATATGGGTTCCATTTTTTCAAAAGTTGTTGTATTTGTTTCTAGGTTTTATGTTTTTAAATTTGCACAACAACATTTCGACCGTGGCTAGCCTGCGTAGCGGCTGATTTTTAGAGGAAAGTCAAGTGCGCTATGCGCGAGCAAAAGAAGGGCCTGGGGAACTGTGTCCGTGTCCCGTGTTTGTCGTTCGTGATGCCTGCGGATTAACTTCTTTGTTAGTTGAGGCGGGCTGGACAAATAGTTAACAATTTTTAAAACGTAGTCTCACATGGCTAAAATATGCCATTGATTTAAAAGAGAAGTTTTTTAGGCCACTCAGATTTATGCGTCCAAGGAAAGTGAAATATTTTGTACAATACGCCATGGTCACATAGACTGTCTTTTCGTTCGTCGTTGTTTCGCACCTCGCCATAGAAAAAAAAGCTTAAGAAACGAACTATATGTTCTTGAAAGACACTTTTAAAAGGAGTTTGACAAAAAAATTTATTAAGCAAGAAAAAATCCTAGCCCTATCCTATGAAGAACACTGGCTGAGCACTTTTCCAAAAACATTCCCATCTAACAAAGCGAGAAGAGAGATTATGAAAGATTTGAAAAAGACATTGTCAAAATTGTGCACATGGAAAACCAATTTGTATGTGTATAGCTGGCGAAGCTGTAAAAACGCTTTTGTTTGCTTGCTTAGTTGAGAGCGCATTATCTAATTTTAAACAACCACAAACAAAGAAATATAAATTAACATAAAATACTTGTTTCAACATTG
Organism: Hydrozoanthus sils; assembly: GCA_027575215.2. Classification (NCBI taxonomy): domain Eukaryota; kingdom Metazoa; phylum Cnidaria; class Anthozoa; order Zoantharia; family Hydrozoanthidae; genus Hydrozoanthus; species Hydrozoanthus sils. The sequence continues at coordinate 2,162 of JAOBRD020974895.1, forward strand.
CTTTCATCTGGCCAACGTTTAACAAAGCATTTTGCAACAATTATAACTTCTGTATTTGCTTATTTGGCAATCTTTTTTGTTGTTGTTGCTGAATCATGCATCTGTACCATTTTTATTGTATCACCTGCGACCTTTTGTGACTAACCACTTTCGATGACAAAGAAACTGGGGTATTATAATATGAGGTAAAATTTATTCGTTTATACATACAGACATCGCCAAGCTTCGGGAACGAAAACAATTGAAAAACTGCCGCAAGCGAACAATACAAGGAACAATGGGTCGGCTTCAGCAATTCTTCGTGGTTTTTTCAATGATTCTTTCATCTTCAACAGCAAATAAGCCTTTTCATGGGTGAGTAAACTATCAAATGGCCCACCAATATATCCATTCTAGTTTCTTTATTGTTTAATTAACTTACTTTTGCTTTCGAGTTATCCGTACTTACCTTAGTAATGTGATTCATCATAAGAGATTTTTACGTGGCTTGGATGCTATACCTTAATGGAAATTTTATTTTTTAATATATCAAAAAAACTATTACACAAACCCTAAAAATTTTATTCAAGTAAAGATAAACGTCCGTATTTCATAGAAAATCGTTTACTATGTTTTCAACGTTGGTGTCCGGGCAATTTAGTTTCAGCTTTGTTTATGTCAGTATTGGTTATATGTCGACATTTCTTGATATATTACAATTCACTGAATTTTCATTTACAATAAGTTAAATTGTTAAAACGTTGTTTTGCTGGTTGTATTATATTCCACTGTCCAAGAGTATGTATATCTTTGTAAGGTTAATCTCAATCGTAGTTGTGTTCTTCAATATAAAGAAAACTTCAACATAACCCCTGAACTTGAACTAAACATAAAGAAGACATCGAGTTTCATATGAAATTATATGAGCCCGTAAGGCAAATGCACTTTGAGCTTTTTGAAAAAAAATGAATGACAAAGTGGGCAACCTTTGTATATTATGAAGTATAAATAACTTGAAATTAAATTGAAGAGAAAGTTTGTGTCGTAGAAGAAAGAGTTTTTATTCAATATAAAAGGACCAAACATCGAGGTTTTATTAACAGTAATAGTAGTCAAGTTTAGAGTCATATGGTCATAGTTGTCCTGGCAATCGTAGTCGAAGTCGTTTTAGAATACAATCATTATCGTAATCATAATTGTAATTTTGTCGTGGTCTCAGCCGAAGTCGTAGTCGTAAAACGCAGTGTATTCGTTGTCGTGGTAGTAGTTGCAGTGTAGTCGAAATTATAGTCTAGTCGTAGTCTTAGAGTATGTTGCATTGCACGAATTAACTAATTTCGCACAGAATTAACTTGTTTTTCAATCTGTTTACGAAAACAGCACGACTCTCAACCAATCAGAATCGAGAAATTTAGTTATGTATGTTATTATAGGTGAAACGTCATTTTAACGAAATGATTTACGAAACTTCAAAACAAATGTTAATATGAACACAAAAAATACCGGGGTTTTTTTTTTACATTTTTCTGATGTCAGGCACAAAGTTATTCGTGTTCTTCCACAAACAGAGAAGGAGCTGCAGACTGTTATCAATCTTCATAATAGACGAGATTTAAAGGTATACAGGACCATATACTCAACTTTTGGTCAGTTTGTAGAATAACAACAAAGATTAACAAACAAAAATTGAAAGCCCATCAACCGGCATGCAAAGCTTTGTTTTAAAAATTTGCTATTGTTCAATGGAGTGCTCTGATTGGCTAACACCCGCAGACCGCACATTCAGCTGAAAAGCGCTTCGCACAAAAGGATCTTGAGCTGTCACTTCTTGAACTTTTTTTTGTGTAACAAAAGTAATCGTCAGATTATTCTTGATAAATGGCTTCTGAATCAACAGACATTGAAACAAGATTAATACCACTCAACTAAATTTATTGTCAAATACGATTTTCTGTATGTGAGAAATTCATATCACGACCGCAATGCATTTCGGTTGTCTATGGGCTTTTAAAGTTTTTTACACGCTCATTGGCGGCGGTAACAAAAAAACTATTTGGGGGAGGGGGGGGGGGCAATGGAAATTGTAAAAATTTGTGTTGTTAGCCAGAGAACTACTGGAGGGTCTGGCCCATCAAATCAAAGTTTTTGGGGGAGCCGTCCATTGCCTGCATGTGCCCCCTATTCCAGTTCCGCAGCTCATTACGCTGTTATCTCTGAATGAGGTTTCATTTCCCGAACGTTTCATCAATATAAAGTAGATAGAGGTAGGATAGTAGCTTTCACTGCAACAGCAATTTAGTTTGTATATCATGTTATAAAACGGCAATTTAGTTTGTATATCGTGTAATAAAACTCGTGGTAGAGATAAACTACGTCTACCCTCGGCTAGAACTAACTGACGTAAACAAAGGTTTATATTTACAGCGCATTCAAGGATTGGAACTTGCTGGACCCTAATATTAAATTTATCAGTAGCAACAGTAGTTTTAAACGTAGATTAAATACATTCTAATATGTCTTTCTTACAATTTTTAGATTTTTTTCAATTTTTTTGCAATTTTTAGACTGCTTAAATCCTGCTTTTTTAACTACTATTATATATCTTTATACACAGAACCTACCTGAAAATCACCTTAACAAGTGGAGCTTTCCTTTTAAAATATTATTATTTGTTTAATTTATGTTCAAATTTTAATTAAGATTGACTTCTGGAAAAGTCCTTCCAAGATTGGCATCCCTGTGGACATGAGGTTGAGTGGAGAGGCTTATAAATTGGTGGCTAAAGTCTTGCACGGACAAGGAGTTCAATTCACCATACAAATCTTTGATGTACAAAAACTTGTCGAAGCGGAGGAAAAAACAATTCAAAAACACTCATCACTGCCAACATTTTACAGCAATTATCACAAACTACATGAGGTACATTTATTCAAATACTGCCAATATTTCTTATGATTATAGAAAAATAGTAACCCATATTTTTTCCTAGAATCTTCTTTACTTTCCAACGCAAGCACTCCTAATAATAATGATAATAATAACAATAATAATAATAACAATAATAATAATAGTAATAATATTATGTGGCTACGCCGAACTAAACTTAACTAGCCAGAATTTGAGAGATTAAGCAGCACGACTGGAGGAAACGATTGGGAATGTAAAAAAGACCATCGAAAGAAATGTTGCAGAAAGAGAAGGGGAAAAACAGGAACAAGAGAATACAACATTAAATTTGGAAGAAACAACAGGTGATTCACGATTTTTACAAAACTCGGGCGCGAATTTACAAACAACAACAGACACACAGAATATGGGTGCGGATTTGCATACGACATCAAGCACACAAATCCCAGTGGAGCAAATTAACACATCTCTTAACACCGCCGAAATACTTCAGTTGGCTGGTCCGATTTTTGCATCAGTGAGCGAGACCCCAGGAGACTTTAGTAGCCGTTGTTTTGACACAAGAACAAAAGAAAGACCCACAGGAACTGACATCAAGAATCAAGAATGTAAACACAGCTGTAAGTGAGTTATTGAAGAGCAATACAGTCCCGGATTCAACGGAAATACCGTTTGAATTCGTGTGGATTATAAATTACTGCTTGCTCTATTCAGTAATGACTGCATTTTACATCAGCAAAGGGTGGAAAAAACAAAGAATGGAAAACAGGGACCCGAGCAGAAGATCAAATCTAAATCCAAAAGCAAAAGCAGAGTTTGAGGCCCAAGCGCGTGAGATACGAGCAAAGCTGTCTAAAGCCAAAGCGGAGATGGAAAGAATTAAAGCCAACAGAAAGTTAACAAAGAAAGGGAAAAAACCGGGCTCAGCTCATGAAGGAATACAAGTCAATCTCCGTGGCAAACTTAATATCGTATATGGAGAAACAAAAGTCAATCTTGAGGAAATAGAAAAGAAATTATTAGAATAATGTTAAGCAGGAAGAATCGAAAAAAATGAATAATCAGTTCCAGTTTACGAAGATCATAGAAAATCAAAGAGACAGCGATAGACCAAAATATGATCAAAGAACGCAGAATAGTGAAGCCCAAGAAGAGCTGTTCAATGACTTGAATGAGGCTACGAGCTTCTAGAAAACACTTTGGGAGGGAGAAGGGACTGGAAACAGTGAGGCAGAATGGCTGGAAGAGATCAGAGAGAAAGACCCCGAACCGCTGGACGACCGTTTTGAACTACCCAGTGAAAGAGCAACAAAGATTATCAAGAAGAAACGCAATTGGAGTGCGCCAGGCCCAGACCGTATTGTAAATTTCTGGTGGAAAAAGACAAACACTCTCCACGAGGACGTTGCCAGGGCGTTCCAGGCCACAGCAAACACGGATCTACAGATACCATGGTGGTTTGCGGAAGGAAAGACGTCTTCCTACCGAAGCCGGAAGAGTTCACGAGCGAAAACCAAAGGCCGATCACATGTCTGAACACCATCTACAAGTGGTTCACCTCATGCCTCCTATGGCCAATGGACGAACACCTAGATAAGTAAGGGCTAATGCAAAGGGAACAGAAGGGTGCTTAGGAGGGATGATCTGGAACTGTCGACAATCTACTAGTGGATACGATGGTATGCCAGGATAGCCAACGGGGCAAGAGAAACCTGAGTATGGGGTGGGCAGATGTTCGCAAAGCGTATGACAGTGTAGACCACAAGTGGTTGGAAGAAATGTTCCCGCTACACAGACTTCCAGCATGGATGGGTAGAATCATCCAGAGGTTAAGTAGGTGTCGGAATACCAGGATCTCGGTAAAGACGGAGCGTGGATTTGAAACATCAGGTGTCATCAGGGGGCTCCCACAGGGCGACGCCCTAAGCCAAAGACAGTTTACGCTTTGTATAAACCCTGTGTCAAGGCTACTGAGAGCAGCAGAAGGTTATAAACTGTGCAAGCCACTACACGAGAAAGTGACCCATCTCTTATACATCGATGACCTGAAGATTTATGCTTCGTCAGAAAAGAGGCTGGGGAGAGTTATGAAATCTGTGCGGGACGCTATGGCGGATATTGGACTACAGTGGAATGAAAAGAAGTGTTCGGTAGTGCACATGAAGAGAGGAGTACTGCAGGAGAACCAAAAAGAGAGGTAGCTAGGAGAAGCAGATCTGATTAAGTGCTTAGAGGAGGGCTCAAACTACAAGTTCTTAGGTGTCCTGGAGAACATCAAATAGGAAGAGAAGCTGGGTCTAGATGTAGCGGCTAGCACATATTCACGCCGGCTATCAGTAATTTGGTCAAATCCCCTCTCTGATTACAATAAAGTACAAGTCAGTAAGCAGTTTGCTTTGCCAGTTATTGGATATCTAATGTGGACTCAGACGTGGACACTGGGAGAGTTGATGCAGAGATTGGACAGAGAATCACGTAAGATAGTTACAGAGAACGGAGGAAAACATCCGCTAGGGTCTGTAGCGCAGATGTACCTTCCAAGAAAGAAAGGCGGTCGCGGTCTCAGAAGTATCGAGGACGTGTACAAGCTTGCGAAAGTCAAGTCTGTGATAAAATTGTATGCCAATCAAGACCCAACAATAGAAACTGTGAGGAATTTCGAGCAGAAGGCACAAGAAACGGGGCGACGATCTCTAGTCAAGGATGCGATGAAGTATACGATAGAGCTCGGGCTCAAGCTTAACCTGAACTTCCCGGAACCAACAGCTGTCAGTGAGGCTGATAATACAGAGGTAAGAGCGGAAAAGATAGGACCATGGCTGAAAAGAGCGCAACTGAAGCGAAGTTTTGACGAGATGAGAGAAGAGGCGTGGCAGGGAAAATTAATGGTTCAGCGATGGGATGATGAGGAAGTTGGCGAGGAATGTTTCAGCTGGATGTCGGAGTGGAGAGCGGCCCCCACCCATACTATCGCGGGGGTTCAAGAGCTGTACAAACAACTCCTCCCCACCAAAATATATCATCAAAAGAAGACGGGACTGAACACGGGGAAAGATATTGTTTGTCGAATGCGCCGTAAAGCACCAGAAACGCAAGCTCATGTGTTAGCGGGATGCAGTGCCTTAGCGAATACTAGATTCATTAATCGCCATAACGCAGCACTTAAAATCTTGTTTTTTGAGATGCTGGTGGACCTAGATCTACTTGATACGGTGCCACCATGGCATTCGCAGGCTAAACCTAAAGCACTGTATGAAAGTGAGTGGGTAAAGGCGTACTGGGATGTGCTTCTGTATGCAGAGAACGCGGAGGTGAGGTGCAACAGAATTGATGCAAGGATAGTGAACATGGAGAAGAAGACAGTTATGCTACTGGAAATGAGTTGTCCCTGGGTGACGAATAGAGGGGAGAAAGATGCCGAGAAGACTCTGAAATACGGCTCCGTTACGATACGAATTGAAGAAACAACTGCCAGGATATAAGATCTACCAGCATAACATAATCCTAGATGTCCTTGGAGGATGTTCCACGAAAGTTAAAGATAGTCTGAAGCAGTCAGTAGGATCATCCAGAATAGAGGCCATTTTGAGAAAAGTGCAAAAAGCAGTGCTTTCCATTTAACATTACCAGGAACATCAGGATTATTTCATTAGACTCTTAACTAATACCGACTTACGTTTTAATTTTATCTAGGTTTTTAATAATAAGGAAAATTTCGCTTAAATTCATACCCTCCTTTCTTTAAAAAGAAATAGAACGTTTTAGAACATTGTAGAATTGTGGTATAGGTTACTCGATAGCGCCCTATGTCATAAATGTAGGATGAAGCATCCGAAAGTGTTGACACTGCTACTCATAGTAATAATAATAATAATAATAATAATAATAATAATATCTTTATTTATCCTGCAAAAAAACATGCTGGTGTTAATACATGTGCAGCATTAACTATGATATAATAGGTAAGTAGGAACATGTACTATAAAAGTGCTTCAAACGTAAAAAAATACATATGTTGTTGTCAACCTTAATCAATGGCAAATGCAAGTACGTGGTGTAAACCATGCTAAAAGAGCAAGTTGGTCGAAGAACTACAAAGCTTGAAGGGGGTCAAGTTTCAGCTCGTACTTGAAGCAAAATTATCGAAGCAAAAAGCCGATGGAGAGGATGTCATTGCCAACGTGCGGTTTAATCACAAAACGACCACTCTTACTAATGACATCCATATAGAGGACGAAGTCAAAGAAGCCAAGACCGAATTGCTAAGGAAGATTGAAAACTACATGAAGGGCTAGGTATTTGATAGAGCCTTAAAGCTCTACCTCAATATTGCCCAGTACCAGCCCCTGAGAGGAAGCTCTTACCTTGACTTGCCGGCTCATATCAAACGCAAGCGGGCAATAATTAACGTCAAGAACACTGACAACAAGTGCTTTCAGTGATCAGTCCTGTCAGTTCTCCATCTATCCGCACGCAACCTCAATCTCAAACAAACTACATAGTTCAACTATAGTCCGGCAGCCAGGCACAAGGTTAAAAAAAATTCAAAACTGGTCTTAGTATCTTACCATTACTTTAAAAACGTGTGCTTCATCAATGGCTATAGCACAAACTTTTTGTTGGTATAAAGTCGAAACAACATTTTTCACCATCGTTCATTCTTTAAAAGGGATTCTGGTGTCGCGTACACAACGAAGTGAGAGCCCAACTCTACCAGGTTTTTTTTTCTTCTTCTAATGGTAAATCTGATAAATTCCTAGTAGTCTTAGGCGTTCACAGTGATCTTGAATTAAGGACAACCAAGGTGAAATAACAATAATGTGGCCAGATGTTTCAGTATAATCATCTACAACAGTAGATAACGCTTGAAAAAATAACAGATTTTCCAAATCCTGTTGGCAAACTAATGAATAAACCCCTTTTCCGTAACACTATTTCTGTGATTGCTTCGTTTTGAAGCTTGTTATGATCGTCGAACATAAACTTTTTAAAAAAGAGGACAACAGTTTTCATATAATGAGTGGAGACTTGGAACAAGTTTCCGGGATATGGAAGTCTATTTTTGATTGGCCAATTTAGAGGAAAGGAATGTTAGTGGGGAGGGAGCGGGGAGGCTGACACTATTAACGGCTGCGAAGGAGAATATATCTCGGGAGAATTGAGATTTTGAGTTAATTAAAACGAAGTTTCTCTCGCATTAGTTTGGTGTTTACTTTAAAGTTATTTCACAAAAGCAAAGAATCATTCTTTTCTATGGGTTTGTGGGCCTTTCTCGTGCTCTCCCAATATCCGCGTGGTTTATAAACCCATAGAAAAGTATGGTTTGCTTAAGCACAATGTGCCTTTATCGTTACAGGAGTTTTTTTCTGCAATGTAGCTGGAAAAAACAGAGATCCTAAATTTATCATTGAGTTTGGAAGGGGGTACTCCGTAGTATGACCGTAGTAGTTTTTAGGGGTTAAAATTGCCAGTCCGGTATTTTTTTAGGGGATGTTAAAGGAAATCTTGTGTTAAACTAAGAGCCTGGTACTTTTTAGGGTTGAAAAACCCCAAGCTATTGGACTGCTTGCAGTTCCGTGTTTTAGCAAACGTGCGTACTGATAAGAAGTTAAAGGAGCAATGTCCCGACTCGGGAGACTAGGTTCTAGTGAGACATAACTTGATTTCGGGTTGGCCTAACCCGAAATCAAGTTTATGTCGTAGAGTGGTGAATCGGACTACATCTAATCCATCCTGAAGTTATATTTATTATTGTTGTTCTAAACAACAATATTTCACCTCTTCGCTATCGTTTCTATCAATATTTCTTTTTTTTTTTCTAAACGTTAAAAAATGACATCGAGATCCCCCGTGCTTTCTATCTCGCCACGATAGGCTTCGTCGTGGAAGCGGTCTACGTTTGGAGTCAACTATAGAAGAAAACAAAAAACATACAGGTCACTTCATTATAATAAATTGTAGCGAAACATTACGATCATTGAATGCATGGTCTGAACGAAAGTATTATGCTACTTTCTGAAAATTACGCTCTTTGTCACCGAAATTATGCTACTTAGATTTTAGGGAAAATAAAGATCACCGGTAGCTTAACTCTATCAATTTTGACTTAAATGAACATCCACATGGTCCACTTTCCAGTCTTATATTCTTTAGCATCACAAATGTGCATGTGCGACCTCGAAAAGCCAAATGATTAAGAAATGATATCAAAACCAACCGTTTCTGGTTTCTAAATCCGGGTCAGAAAGTTCAAGCCCGCATGCTTGTTTTAGACGCCATCCAGGAAACGCCCTAAGTTCAGTATAAAGTTGTTAATCTCTGTGTCTCTGAATTGTACTGAAGCATTATTTCACAAGCCTGTAAGTAGTCCACGAGAGCATACGCTTGTGAATCGTTGAACGATTAATTAAGAGTAGAGAATACTTGTTAGCGGCTGGACACGAGAGCTGTACCAGCAGGACCTACAAAAAAGGCTTTATAACTGCAGAAAACCAATGGGTTAGGTTTATATAGAATTAATTTTTTTTTTATTCAACGCAGAAAAGCTCGGATTATGCTAGCAGTGCTAAACTAGAATAAAATCTTAAAACAATGCTCGCTATGCTAAATTATGCTTGAAATTGTGCTAGCACAATCTACCAAATCCGACTTGCTTCAATCACAGGCTTGCCTCCAACAAGTGGCTTGTTGTATACTGTATTGATTGGTTTCTGCTAATAAACTGGCGCATAAAAATATTAAAATGTAGTGTTGTCAATCTAAGTGGGGGTTTTTAGGGAAAGAAAAGAGGGAGCGATGCGGAGAAAGAAGAAAACGGGGAAAAGAGAAAGGAATGCCTGGGATCGAGAAAGGAGAGAGTATTAGAAAATTATTATTACAAGATTACAAGATTTTGTTGACAGAAGAATATATTACATACAATGAAGAAGAATATGCATGTAAAACGACAGACCTTGCTATCGGAGTGAATGATGGCAATCGAGCTTCCTCGTGGTCT
>JAOBRD020975001.1:1875-12044 GCA_027575215.2 Hydrozoanthus sils
ATATTCACTCTGGGTCTTAAAACAGTTGAGGAGAAGGTGCTGCCTCTGCTCCAACAACTGAAAACGGTTAGACCTGAGCACCTCCTCTGATAAAGTCATTAAACCGTAGGTCCCGGGTGGCAGACCTCTAAGGGGACCTTCAGTCCTAGGTCTGGGTTCGCTTCCCAGTGCCAGATATTCACTCTGGGTCTTAAAACAGTTGAGGAGAAGGTGCTGCCTCTGCTCCAACAACTGAAAACGGTTAGACCTGACCACCTCCTCTGATAAAGTCGTTAAACCGTAGGTCCCGGGTGGCAGACCTCTAAGGGGACCGTCAGTCCTATTGCCCGTTCTCCCATGACTACTTGAGTCAAAACGACATAAAACAAGCTAAAACAAAAAAAATGACTGTTCCTGCCTTGTTAGGCTATATCAGAATGTCAAGGCTAACATAAAGGCTCGAAACTCAACAGAAAGAGGTACACAAATTATGTAAGCATCACACTTGTGGGGTCTGGGTGGCAGCTTACTTGCTTTCACTGTACTAGCGACTATAAAGAAAATTCTTCAAACACTACTCTACTGTACCTTGTTTTGTGGAGCTTTTCTTGGTTTTGCAGATATCATCGGAGGCTGCTGTGCAACTTCACCAAATCTCACATCATCTAGGACACAAGACCAAAAACTGTGGTTTACTTAACGAAACAATTAAGCAGAAATTTAAAAGCATAATAATAAAGTTTTGTATCACTCACACTGTTAAATCAATCCACTATTGTCTAAGGATTCCATTGTGACAGTTAAAAAGCACTTTAAAAGAATAATCAGCTGTTATAAATAGTCTTTAGGTATGAACTTGTTTTAAATTGGTGGCTGAAACAAAGCTGTGTATTTTAACAAAAATTAATCCTTTCAGACCTCACAGTTTTCATTCAGTTGTTTAACATGTAACATCCGGTAGTTCACACACAAAATTGTTAAGTGTGGAAGTCATCTATTGTGATGATGTGATTCCAACAGGGATAATGAGTTTGCATTTGGACCCGATCAAGATGATCTCAAGAGACATGGGGTTTCTCTGATCGGAGGCAGTTCTGGAATCAGTTACAACTGCAAACTGATATCTATAATTTCCAAATCTGTCAAGTACTTTGATTGTTATGACCATTTTTTTTGCTCCTCGAAATCCTTCATGGTTAACCAATTCCGACCCAGAGAATGCAGAAAACTGCATTTTAAAGAGTCCAGTATTTCAAATTTCTTGAGGGGGTAACAGGGCATGCCCCTGGACCCCCCTAGCAGTTTGTGCCATCTACCAGCTGAACCACTGAATGCTGTACTTCCAAATGTACCGAAAACCCTGAGACCCAATCAATATTCTCCAATCTATAACCCATACTTTACATGAGACAAGTTGGGGAACATTTTACTTTTCATTAAATTTTAACTAGTCTTCTTTGCTTGATCAAATCCCATTTTCTCATTGCCAAATGTTTGTTTAGTTTGCATTAGTGTAAGGAGAAGTTACATCTTGATAAGGACTGAAAGGGTTGAGTGCTACAGTATATTAAATGACAGCAACTATTACAACTTTCACTCTGCTTGCAGGGCTTACAAAAATAATCAGAATAGATTATGTTAATGTCTAGGACTGTTTGAGCTGTACCTGCAATTAACTTGGGGTCGTTGTGAGAGTTGTCCTGCACTTTTTCTTTCTTTTTGTCTTTTATCTTTTCTCTTCTCTTTTTTAAATGCCTTACAAAGAGAAATAGTGTGTTTTATTTTCATCGCATACATAATGTATAACCTCTTTATATTACAACACGATCAAAAACTAAAAATGGTTGACAAAGCAGTAATTGTGTAAACGCTGTGATGTATAACCAAATAACTTTAATGCCATTGATACAGCATGTTGTATGCCATCTTATGTCAGCATTCTCAATTTACATGCTATGTCCAACTATGGCATGCAACATGCCAAAACATGTAAATGGCATTAAAATTCTTTGGTTAAATTTCAACATGACAAGAAACCAAAGGTTTAATATTAAAATTCAATTTCAAAGCAAACTTTTATTATCAAATCAAAATTATGAAAAAATCGAAGTTATGAAAGTATCTAAATGGTGTCAATTTGAATTAATATTGCATTTTCCGGATTATAACCCACATCGCAGATAACCCACACCCCTACACATTTTTCTGACTAAGAGAAAAGTCAACAGATAACCAGCACTGGCATATGACCCGCACTCTTGTTCATTCACTTCTTCCGTGTATATCATCAAATAAACATTTAAAACTAGGAGAACATTTTATTGAAAATAATACAAGTGTTATATACTTGTAACCAGATCAACCTCAGAATGTAACAGGTAACCTGCACTGGTAGATTACCCACACCTTCTTCAATGCAAGGTAAAATTAACTGATAACCTGCAGATTATAGTCCGAAAAATACGGTACCTACATTTTGTTACCTTTTTTGTTCTATCCCTTTTTTTCTTTTAACCTTTTCACTCCTACAACAACTGTCAACATCTAAGTTCTCCTCGGTAACAACAAAATAAACTGCTTTTTGCTGAGAATATGAAGTTTATCAATATACTGAAAACTCTGCAAGGTGATTTTAATTACAAAATCCTCTCTGCATTACTCGTAGAAATGTGAAGGGTTATAGACCCTATGCATATGATAAATGGTGACAATTTAAATATTCTTTTGTTTAGGCTGCACAAACTTCAGTAGCCTTGTTTTGCATACAATATTCTTTTGAAAGTTTAACTAGAGATTAATGCTAGTTGTGCTTAACAAAAAAATATTCAAATCTCTGCCATTTATGCATAGGGTCTTTGTAAGTTACGAAAATTTACAAACTCATCACTAGGCACTCGAGGGGGAGAGGGAGGAGGTGAACTGAATCAAATACAATTGTTTGCTTAAATGCTGAAAGGAGTAGAAATTTTGGCTTGTACTTGATGGGTTGAGTGATTAAAACATAAATTAGATGTCGATATAAATTAATTTGTTTGAGTCTTTCATAGGCCACTGAAAGTGCTCAACATAAATGGAGTTAAGTATACAGTAAGGATATAGAAAAAGACAATTAAGCATGCTACAGATCTGTTTCAAGAGGGCCAGACCTGTGGTCCTCTCTCATCAATTAGATGATAATTATATATTAAAGGGAATCTCTCAAAGTCACATCAGTATTTGGTTAAAATGTTGTCTGTGCCCCACTGTGTTGGTAAAATGAGTAAAAACTACTGCAAGAAAACTCGAAAATTAAAAAAATGCAATTGAAAAGCAGAATTTTGCCTATTTTCTCAACTGGAAGTTTGCTCTGCTTCGATGATACATGTGACCCATGATGTAGACATGAAAACTCAAGTGCACAAGTTTGAAAGCCATGAATGCAGGCTAAATCCGCCTTTCACAATGTTTGAGAAACCATCTATACATTGATGAACCGCGATTAAAAATAGTTGAAAGTATTTCGCAAGCAAGTATTGCAGCACCGAATTCTCATGTCTACATCACTTCCAACGATCGGACTTTCAGTAGAGAACATTGACTTTTCATCAGTGTTGTGGCAAATTGAATATCGCAAATACAGCAAGACTTCTAAAAAGTCATTTTTATGGTACAAATAACATTTTCCAGGGAACATTACAAGTGCTTTAGAGATTCCCTTTAACCTCAATAACACTAGATGGGTTGAGTGATTCAAGATAAATGTAGAGGTAAACTGGATGAGATGGAAGAAGTGAGTGACTTAAACAACCAACTGGTTTGGACTGCAAGGGTCAAGCCATTTAATTAAACAAACTGTTTGGGACTGGAATGGTTGAGTGATTCAAAGAATTAACTGGTTTGGGCTGGAAGGGTCAAGCAATTTAAACAAACTGGTTGGGACTAGAAGGGTTGAGTGGTTTAAGGAGAAGTTACATTCTGATCAAGTAGTTGGGTCTAGAACGGCTAAGTGATTTAAGGAGAAGTTAGATGTTGATCAACTGGTTGGGACTGAAAAGCTAAAGCAACTCATCCCCAGCCTTTACCTTTTCCTACTCGATCTCAACTCTCTTGATTCCCTCATCTTCTCAGCAATTGCCTTCGCAGTTTCATGCTCAATTCTTGTCAAGTATTGCTTTTTAGTTTCTCCAACATCTCGCTGAAATTTTGCTTCTAGCTTTGACTTTGCAGTTGTTTTCTTTCCTGTTACTTGAAAGCAAATCTGTTTGCAACTTTGGTTTAGACAATTCCAGATGCAAAACATAGATGACTGAAATTTGATCAATCTATAATTTAGAATATCTTATTTTATAACAATTACTGGGGTGATAGAGTTTCCACTGCTCTCATAGGTGGAAGCTCATATATTATGCCAGATATAATCACCCTGCACAAGGTATAATTTATAGCCAACAGGATTACAAATTTTTAAAATGACAGCTCTATGATCTAACACCTTGCTCACTCTGGCCTTCACTCCCTTGCTTGTTGGCAATTGCACATGATATTTTAACTTTTCACTTGATAGCGTCTCCAGTTAGGTGTGCATAGAAAGTGTTGTGTAGTGTTGTGTAGTGCACCCATTATACCCCCTCTCCCTACAGGGCTGGACCGAGCTGAAAAGTCTGCATAATAATAATGGTCCTCATAAATAAAAAAAATAATCCTCAACACCAAAAAAAAAATCAAGAACTTGGAGAAAATCAACATTTAGTAGCATGAACTAAAGTATCCTCATGAACTTTTGAAGTTTCATGAATCAGTGAAATGTCAGTGTACTGTATCTGGGGAAGGGGGGGGGGGTAAATAAGGAATTTTTTTATGCTATAATTGTAATCAACAATAATGATACCAAAGGCAGTGAAAGCTGGTCACATTAACGTTTTCAGCAAAATTCTGATTTTTTTTTGTTACAATGGATCACCTCATCTTTCCTCCACCCACCTTATCTCACCCCTGTGTAATTTAAGACCAATAAATGCAAAACTAAGTTTCTCACCTGCTCGACTGTATTGCTTGCCTTTCGTTAGTGCAAGGTTCTTCATCATTGTCTTTGCGGAATTCGGAGTCTTTTGTTCTAGTGTTTCCTCATCCATTGTCGTTGAGAAACTTAGTGCCACGCTATGGACGCGTAAATTAATCAAACATTATTAACGTACACGTGAATGTTAATTAAGACTCTAATTACTTGCATCCAAACATAAACATACAGTAGTCTGAGTAATACTCGTAGCACTAGGTACTGCAATCAAAGGTGCATAACTCACACTTTGTTGCTAGGATCTTTTCTTGGACCCCTGTAGAATGGATCACAAGCCTTCAACTTTTTATGTCTGCTAACTCTTCCCATATTTTCCACGTCCAGGCACTTTAAAAAGGTCCAGTAAGGTATACACAAACCGAACAAACCCCTGAAGTTTCGACAACACGTGCCGCGCCGTGATGTACGGTCAGCGGTATTCTTGGTATATGTTACCCATGATGCAATTTTTGGAAAACATTACAAAACATTACCGAACAATCGATCATGAAAGGCTCTGTTTTGGAAATATTGCAAACGATAATAACCATTGCGGCTGTTTTTAGTGACAACAGGTTTAAATTGATTGTTCTAAAGAATCAGCGCTGAATGTCCATGAAGTTTTTGCTCAGCCGTAACTCAAAACTTACTTTGAGAAGGGTAAGTAAGGCTACTGTCAACGACCAGTCGACGTCCTCAGCTTTTTAAATTTTGTTTTTACAGAAATTGTAGAAATGCAAGTGATTGAGGAAATTCAAGTAGCTTACTCTCGATTTAGTATCAGTCTTTTTATGCCTAGTAATGCATGACATTTAAATGCATGATATTTAAGCTGAGGAATCAAACAATCAAAGTTGTTAATTGTACAAAAAAAATTTTTCATCAAATACTTCTCAATGTTTTGTCAGTTTTTGGGTGAAGTTATAAACATGACTGTCAGAAATACCAACGCATTAGAATTCAGTTTGCTTTATTACAAACATTAGCCAGGACAATTCTTACCAGACATTATAATTATGTTTTAAAATAATTATGTTTTTATGCAAAATTTTCTGTACCCCAAATAATTGTTGTTTATCCATGCATTTATATGATCCCGGGCTAAAGAGTTATCCCCTCCACCCGGGACAATTTGACCTGCAGTTATTATGAGGTTTTGAACCCAGGACAACTTGGCCCTGCATTTACATAAAAATGTGTGGCCTGAGGCAGGTTCACTATGGGGAACTATTTTATAAAGCATAAACAATACATTGAAATGGTTTTCAGGCTCAAGTTGTCCCAGGAAGGGACAAACTTGTTTACATGAAGTAAGATACCCTGGGTGGAAGGGATATCTCACCTTGCTAGCTGAGTTGATAAGTGGGACACCATGTAAACAATTAGCTGCTTTTATAAAGAATTGTGTGAAAAACTGTCTCACAAGTAAGCACTCCTATATGTGATTTGGTTAGTATCAATGCTTTTCACTGAAAGATGCCACAGTGAAAGTCTGGTTACTAAAACACAACTTTATAATCTAATAAAATTAAGGTTGTTGTTGCAAAGTACAGAAGTCTGCATCAAACAGAGCAGAGTTTTTCTTCAACTTTTCCTGCTGAAGGTATGTCAGTAGTGAAGGGCTTTGTAAATTCTGTCGTAGCTTAAGAAACTAACTTTTTCTTATGTCAAAGCATATAGGGCAGACCTATCCTTGTTATTTAACAATGATTTACTTTCATATGAGTCATGGCAAGTTCTTACTTTGGGTAAGAAATTTCTATTCTTCATTTCCCTGTAGGGGGATACTCTGGGGTGAAAAGGATAGGGAAAAGTCCTCAAAATACTCTAAAAAATACCAAGGCATAAAAACTTTTCACCCTAAAAAGTACCTCTAAAAGTACCAATCGAAATTTGCATTTTTACCTGGATAGCAGGTCTGTGCTTAACATGATATGCAGTAAAGTCAAGCTAGGTAAGCATGTAGACTCTCAAATCCCTAATAATAGTATATGTACAATTATTTATTTTGGCCTAAATTTCCACCCTATATGGGCCTTAATTGGGACTGTACTGTTGTGTACTTATATTTCTGGGCTTCGGAAGCCAAGCAACTCTACTGCAGGTTTTTCAGACTATCAATATATTATTTTCTCCTGGGACACAATCCTTAGTGTTTACATTTGTCAATTCTCATTTTTGACAAGAAGCAGCACCAATCTCAAAGAAAAAATATTATTTCATACTTTTTTTATTAAATAAATATTACTATTTATTTTTACAAATTTATGTTATTTTGGAATCTTTCCACCTTAACTGTTATTCTGTTCTATACTATTATAGTTAATTTTAAAAGATTTTTCACCCTGTACCACTATTCTGCTTTATACTATTACAAGGGACTTTAGAGTAACAGCACATTGGCCATATAGGACTTTTGTCTTTTAACTTATTCAGCACGCTTGTTTACTAAAACAAGGGACTGCAAGCAGTTTAATAGCTTTGCATTTTTTAACCAATTGGTCAACAGTCTCTTGGTTAAACACAGGTTTCAATTCCTTTAACTGCTTCTAAAATATTATATATCACACTGACCAAATTGTTATCTTAAAAAATATGACAGTCATATGTAGTACCCCCCCCTGCAACTTTTCAACCATGCCCCAAGAAAAATGCAAATTATTAACTTGGCCTCTGTGCTTTCCCAAAATTTTTCATTTTCTATGACCAAATCAAAAAGCATATTTTAAGGCCATGTAGAAAAAACATGGAGTTCTTACTTACAGTATAGACTAAACAACAAGGTTTGTTAGATATGTTTTAGAGAAGAATAACTAGGCCATGCTACATGAAACTGTGAAACGAGTTGTACAAGCTGTTGCAGTGTGTAACACCCTGTGAATAGCTTAAGTCATTATGAGACAAGTTGCAGCAGAAATAGAATCTGGTTCTACATTTTGCAACGATTGAAGCTACTTTTTTAAAGTTACTGCAGCTATTGTGCCATGTAACACTACTACTGCTACTTGTCTCACAATGCAATTGCAAGACATAAATTGCCTTGTGTAACTTTACCTTTAAAACAAATGGCCAACAAAATAATGTAGATATATTTGAACATCCACCCCCTCCCCTTCAAATATATCTACCAAAAGGCCTCAAAATGGCACAAAAACCGGAACAAAACACCAGAAGACAACACATTAATGTAATGATGGACCAAGTTATGATACTGTTAATAATGTTCTTAATTAGAAGTGCACAAGGGATGCACGATCCTTTAATTTCTCCACTACAACTTGGTAACAATTGGATTTTGTTTGTGTTGTGTAATCACAAGGACTTTATTTCAATTGCTGAGCAATAGACCCTTTCACGCTTTTTGTCAAATTTCTAACTACACCAATAAGCAAAATTTTGTTGCTACAAGTTGAAAAAATGCTTTAAAATTAGTATATCTGCCAAGTTAAAGGTTGATATGTCATAAGATGGTTAAGATGTAGCCATGCAAAATCACTACTTTTTACAGAGAAATGTTTATTGGGGGGGGGGGGGCAAGCTTTTGCTTATTGGTCAAACACTAATGTCTGTAAAATTTTGCAATTTCACGGAGCTGTGTATTTTGTGAGTTTTTGGTAAATCACCATCAAAAGTGGTAGATGTTGTAATTTTTAGTAGCATCGATTGATTTTCGCTACTTTGTATTTTAAAATTAAAAAAGTTACCTGTGTGTTAAATAAACTGGGAAAGGATCTATACTTAGCAGCACTCTGACCTGAAATTTGTCTCAAATCAGAATCAGCCAGGACAAAGGATGAGTTGACAGACTACACAACACATGATAGCGTAACAAGAGAACTTCAACCTCCTGAACCACCCAACCCTGGTATTTGTTGTATGACAGGCTGTGCCAACTGTGTGTGGGTTAGACATGTGGAAGAGTTACTTGAGTTTTATAAAGAGAAAGGAAAGGATGCAGCTATGGAAGCCCTTGAACAAATCCCTGATGAGAACATGAAGGCATTTTTGAAAATTGAGTTGGATCTTGGCAAATAAATATAAAAGTGAAGGGTGGCTTCAACACTTTGGTGATCATCGGACATCTGTTGAGTTTGAAGCTGAAAGATAAAAGCTGAATTATAAATGTGTTTCGAATTGCAGAAGAAGTTTGCAGAACATATCTTTATTTTAAAATATTCCTTGTTCAAGTTGTTATAGATATAAATATATTTATGTGTATATATTTTTCCCAAGCTTGCAAAAACTTTTTTAAGGATAGTAATAAGATTTAATGTATAGAGATGAGTGTTCTTTTCTTATTACTTTCATGTAAAATTTTGTCGATGACCTGATTAAAATATTAATCAGGAATTCAGGAATGAAGATGTAATGATGTGATCACCGCAATTTTTTATGCTTGCACTCTGTTGGTCACGAGTGAATGAAAATGACGCAAGATTTGTGGACGTCGTGTGCAATAAATTTTTTAACCACTTACTTTGTGAAAAGCAAACAAACGAGATATGGATATATTACTCAAAAAGTTCGGTTGCCCATAGGTACCTCAAGCAAGTAGTTAGTCTAATGTTTAAATTTTCCCATACAAAGTCTTATAAATTTAGACCCCATTTACGCTAAGATCACTCGAGCTACAATCTCGGAACACTCCAGAATCACTCGAGTTACACGCTATTTTCATAAGCGTGTTATAAGAACTGGCCAAAATTTAAGATCAATTATAGAACAAGCTGAGGCTCGTGCTCAATAGCTGATGTGATTCGCAGTTTTTCGTTTTCATCGCCTCAAATTATACCTGTAAAGTTATACTTACCCCAAATGTACGTGTATTGCAACACTTTAGGTTTAGTTTTTATTCGACTTAAACCACATATAGAAAAAAGAACAATTTGAGGCTTAAAGTCAAATCACCGAAAAATTAAGAACAACGAGCCTCGGTCGAATTTACTTGTTCTTATAAATAAACGTGTATCTAAAATTTGTAACGCTCATGGTTTTCGAGAGCGAATGCAACTATCCCGATCTGGGAGTACTCCGAAAAAGCTCCTGTTAAGTGTAAATGGGATTTTCAGTCCTTACGACGTTTTTAAGAGTAGAAGAGTGATTGAAAAAACGCTCCAGTTGTGCCCAAGTATACATACGATGTCGACGAAGCGTT
>JAOBRD020975110.1:0-12043 GCA_027575215.2 Hydrozoanthus sils
TCGGGAGTACTCCCCCCCCCCACATCCCCCCCCCCGGGAGGGCGGTCGTGACAGTAATCTATCTGCTTAGTGTGACAAGAATGGCGAGTTTATAGCATGCAAACACATACAAGGAATGGTACCATATAAAAAATTGTATCGAAAACCGCTTGTAGATTCTAGATAAAACTAGAGTAGTCTTTATTCCCAAAGATTATTTTTTCTCGCATTATTTAAGAAAATTGAAAACTACCGCTCATTTAGTCTTTTGAAGACCTTGAACGGCTACCGCTCATATAGCCACTTCCTTTGTTTTATCAGTTAACACTAACACTGTTAGGTTAGAACTCAGTATGTTTTGTCTAGATCTCATTATGAAACTAACACTTTGCTTAGCACTCTATTATGCTTTGTCTTTTCTCTTATACGAATCACACCTTAATCTTTGCATTGCTTTAATTTGTTTATATCTCATTAAGAAACTTGCTTAGCACTCTGTTTGGTATGCTCTGTCATGCTTTGTTATTTCCTTTACGAATCACACCTTTAAAATCTTTGCAACTTTCGATATATAAGCCACATGCAGTTTGTATCAGCACAGTGTTTGAAAATGGTTTTGAATCAAACCGAAATATTACACAATTTGTGTTCCTCCGGAATTGGTTATTAAAATGTTTAGTATACCTTTCAAATATGTTTTTTGGAGAAGTTTTTTTCACTATGTTTAAGTTTACTAGATAAACAAAAAGTGAACCTTTCCTGCTTAGTCTTTAAGTTGAAATCTCTAATGAAAAAAAAGTTAATCCCTGTATTTGTATAATTAATGAAGGCTTTATCAAGTTCCTTGTAAGACGGACATTATGGAAACTATATGTGTACTCTCGCTGGATTTAGAATTAGGCTTGAGTGCGGTTTTTGCGGTCGTGTTCCTGTTTTAGTTCAGGAAAAAAAAAATTCTTTCTCGAGCCTACTTAGTCAGCCCATCAAGCCGGCGCTTATCTGGGGTTTCTTTAGTGTTAAGCGGATGAGAATCTTTGACTCCCCCTGAAAAGGACATTAATCGCAGTCACATTGTAAGTTAGCCCCCAGCAGAACTGGTACTCATTTATACAGCTGAGTGAACGGGAAAAAGTCGGGTAAAGTACCGTGCTCAAGAACAGTGGTCTGACCGAGGCTCGAACTCACGACCCTAGAATAACTAATACGCTAACCGCTTGGCAATTGTGCGGCCGACAAAGAAAACAGTAAAGGATACTACGTAAAATGAGAGCTTTTTTCTTCTTTGCCCAATCATGCCGGCGTACCTAAAGCGTACACCGAGAATCAAAATGCTTTAGTTCTGATAAAAAAAATTGAGTACAAAAAAGTTTGCCTCTGGTACAATATCTTACGCCTGAACCCTTTGGATCAAAGGTCTCTTAATTTTTTACAATAATAGGGAGCTTAAGCCGGCAATGAGGACGACAGGGTCGATGACAGCGGCAGAGAACACTAGTGAATACAATAGCTGCACGTTGGAATGCACTTTGGAATGCACTGTGCTGGCCATCTGCACGCGGTTGTCCTACAACGTGAAAAGCTCAATTCTAAAGTTTTTACGACTGCGATAACGACCTACATATAATTTCGTCAATCTTCACCAACCTTTATAAAAAAACGCTTTCATCGTTTTCTATTTACAAACCCCAAAGGGCAAAGTGTAACGGGAAATTAAGCAAACTAGCCATAGTGTGTTTTCGTAAACCATCGTCGTCAACGTTATCGTCCTCGTTGCTTAAACTCCCTAATGCCAAGTAAAAAAAAAAAAGTTGGTTAGCGTCCCCGCCCGACCATTGGAAATCGGGCCGACCGAATTTTTTTTTATTTTTTACTTTCAGTTTTTCTTTAAAAATGCTTTGATAGTATTGTTCGGCTGCAAGATATTTTGGAAATTTGTAAAAACTGACTAAATCTAATAGATACCGGTGAATTTGTCTCGTGTTTTCCGTCAGTTGTCAAGTAAAGACGAAACATAAACAAACTCTTCATGACAGAGCAGGAAATAAAATGTTTATTTTATTGTTAACAATGCAATTTGGCCTCATCCTTGTTTTGGTGTTGATTGATATAAAAAATCGGCCTGCAAATGCCTTGGGACATGACTCAATCTTTTCACAATGCAAAATTTGCTAGAGATTTTTTTTTATAGAAACGTATGTTCTTTGCATCCCCGAAGATGTATAGTATGTGACAATATGAACATTGCCAAATTAATGTGTAGTTTTATAAATAAAATACTGAAATTTAACACTTTTGAAAAGAGCATGTTACTATCATATTTTTTAGAAACTAAGTTTTGAACATTGCGTTTAATAGGCACTTTTAATAGAAACAAGTTTATGTTCTATGCATTGCAATATCTATTATTTTCATATACGATAGGTTGTGTTCGACCCCTTGGATAAATCAACAATAATCAGGGTTTACAATATATTGTATTTATAGTATCAAAAGTTTTGACTACAAAAAAAAAACCTCCCTCCCGACCATGAAATTACTGAAAAAAGGACACTAACCAACTTTTTTTTTACTTGGCCTAATCATAAACAGTTCAAAACTTGTTGTAAACAATTCGAAGTTGTAAGCACTGATAATGATTAAAGACCAAAACAAGTTCAAAAAGCCCTTTTCACAATCATGCGCAGTAAGTATATCCCATTGTTTTGGCGGGCCACACGTCTTAGAAATGTTATGGTTTCTGAGATAAGAAATTATTTTTGCCTTTGTACAGTAGTTCGCGGATGATTTGCAGTGTTTATTTCCCATTGTTTTGCCTGGGCGACAGGATTCGATGACATTTAAAAGACCTGTGGGATGTTTTTAACGCACTGCGCATAATTGTGAAAATGGCTTATATTTAGCACGGAGAAGCTAAAATGTTTTCGTATTCAAGATACCGCTGGTCGAAATAAATTGTCGGCGCACTTGCACAGCGTTGGTCTCGTATTGAAAAAATATATTCACAAACTCCAGCGTTGATGAACTTATTTCTATTGAGAACCAATGAGTATTGCAATAGCAACTTTTTTCGCTGGAATTTGACAATATTCTACTTCAATCTCTCAACGCTGTGCACGTGTGACGGCAGTCAACATTTATCAGCGTATCTTAAGCTCGAACACGAGAAGGCCTTTTTTCAATGCAAGACCATAGTGGATGCCACTCCAGAATGTTGACGTCAATTGGTGTGCTAATTTTGGCTTTAAATCATTTGTTTTGCACAAAAATAGCTAGTTTTTTTTTTCTAGAAGTAAAATTCGTCTTTTTCATACTTTAAATTATTATGATTTGTATACCGCGTATACGCAATGACGTTACGACAGGGTCTTCGCGCGCGGTAGAGAATCTTGAAAAAAAAAATCTCAGATACCGGTTTCAACGGAAATCGAATCCGTGACCTCTTCGATACCGGTTCAGTGCTCTAACCAGCTGGGGTGTGAAGCCACATCTATTGGAAGCAGGTCAATTTTAGCGGGTCCACTTATGCTATTTTTTTGTATTTGTAGTCGCTACTTTGCTTGTGTTGACTTTCTAATCCGTAACAAAATCAAAGAAATTGAGAAATTGTAATCGGGCATAATGAGAAAAAAGGTTTAAAAATATAGTTTGACACTGATTAAAAAATTCATAAAAGGACGTTTCGAGCGTAAGAACTTCGCTCTTCCTCAGCTATAAAATATGATGAAAGCAGTTAAAATGCTTAAACACGCTAAAATACGGACAATGAATACAATGTATATTGTTCTATGGGAATAAAAAATAATGAGAAAAATATATTAAGATGCCAACTCGCTAAAAATACACAAAAAAGAAAAATAGTGCCTATTGTTCTAAGAGGGTTTTGTAAATGTCCGGAACTTTAAGGTAGTCATCTC
Source organism: Hydrozoanthus sils (assembly GCA_027575215.2). Lineage (NCBI taxonomy): Eukaryota > Metazoa > Cnidaria > Anthozoa > Zoantharia > Hydrozoanthidae > Hydrozoanthus > Hydrozoanthus sils. The sequence continues at coordinate 3,894 of JAOBRD020975110.1, forward strand.
CGGCAGTCGTTTATCATTACGACATATATTGCTTTGGCGGTTTGACAGAAGCAGCCAAGCTCAAAGCCAGTAAATAAAAGGAATCCTACAGCAATAGTTGCTTCCTATACAACTTCTGATGTTCCATAACAACTATTAGAATTTAGTTTTTATGAAAAATCTAATCTTTAACGCAAAACAACTTTCATTTTAGCCAAACATTTCATTGCGCAAAAAATATACTCAATTAATGATTTTAACAAAAATTTAAACACTCAACAAGATCATGCAAATGAGGACCGTTCACTCGACTTGTTCTGGCATTTGCACAATGAATAACTTAACAAAGCCATTGAAACCAATGAAGTACACACATCAAAACTGATTTACAAACAGCTAAACGTTCATCAAAAACGTTTCATGATAAATTTGTCGATACTTAAGGTTTTATATGTAGGCAGTACTTAATGGCGCAATGAAAAGAAACTTTTCAGAAAAACCTTTGCTTTTAAAACCTTCCCTCTTAGGTCAATTAGCGGTCTTCGTAAGTCACCAAGGGATATGCAGAGTGAAAGGTCTCTGCTTAAACCCATCATACCCACAATTTACAGCCTAATGAATAGCAATAATGATACTAATGATAATGATAATAATAATAATAATAATAATAATAATAATAATAATAATAATAACAATAATAACAATTATAAATATAATAACCGTGACAAAGATAAAAATATTAGTATTGTTATTAAAGATATAATAATAATAATAATAATAATAGTAATAACAAAACCAATAAAAAACTACAATGACAAACCATATAGCCTGGGAGAAAACCCAAATAAGGAAAACACATTCACAGTAAAGGATACCAACTGATACGTTTGAGGCAAAAAGACGTTGAGCATTTGTAAGCGCGGTTGATTTAATTTGAGATTACCGAAGCCAGATTCGGTCAGAGTGGGATTAGAGCCATGCACTGGTTCGTTGGAGGAACCATATATAACTAATAAGGGAACACATCACACATGTACAGTTAAGGATACCAACTGGTTCGATTTCGTAGGCAGTACTAACAGTTGACCATTTACAAGCGTGATGGATTTGGACTCTTGGATTACCTAGGACAGATTTGGTCAGAGTGGGATTTGAACCCGAGAGAACCGCAAACAAACATGCATTCAATACGGCACCCTAAACTGATCTCTGACCCACGTTGCCTTCAATTGTCCTCAACGCTTCCTCATGCAAGCTCGTCTTAATTTCTGTTCTTAGTATTTCGTTGGCACTTACGGAATAAAAGGCTGATAAAATCTTAACCAAAAGTCTTTTCTACTTACGTTCATACAAATATGTGGTTACCCTGGATCTAATGTGAACGAAATCCACGATTAAGCAAAAGATGACGACTTGTACATCTGACCATAACTCCTAGCGCATTATCGTCTAAAACTGACCAAAAAAAACCCATAGAGAAAATATGTAAACCTCAAACTTGGCACAAACAGTGTTGTTAGTACAAGGTAGAGTTTTACCAGTTGTCAACTTCCGTGAGCTTTTTTTAACGATGTAAGGTTCGCAATGCATTGTGGTAAAATATACTGCCGTCATCATTTTTGGTATGGTCAATTAGTACACACTTAAACGTACTTCATTCATTACAATTTTTACACAAACTTGCCAAGTTATTTAAAGGCCGATTAGAACTAACCCAGGGTTACTTCTTAAACTACGTTTTTGTTTCCAACCTTACAGAGACAATAGTTAATCTAGGGACTGGTTATGAAACCATTGCTGTAGGTCTTTATTCGTCGTTTAAATTCTTTTGTGTACTAGTCCTCAAGGTGCACAAAATACAAAAGGTTTTGAAATGCAGATCAACAAGTAGCCAGTCAAGACATTCTCACTAGCACTTGAAACAAAGAATGTGCACGGTCGCGGTTCGTTCAACCTACAGCAAAACATCTTTGCACATTCTTTGTATTTCCCTTTTGAAGTTTGCCGGCTTTCATAATCAGTCCCTAGATTAACTACGCAGAGACTTATTTGAACTTTGATTTTGGAGTTAACAAGTATTGTCCATGAAGAATCGAAGAGTATTTTATAAAGAGAAACACTAACTTTTCGCTAGGGAAAAAGTTACTGCTTGAATTTTGGCTTAAACCAGGGTTAAAGTTAACCAGCCTTAGAATAACCAAGCCCTGATACAACAATTTTTGGCTTTGAACCAGGTTGTGGATTTAGCAGCTCTCCAGTCTATTACCTAGACTCTTCCACTACAGCCAGCGTTTTTGCTCCAAAGTCGAACGCATCTTGTGTCGTGAACGAGACTGCTTCCAGCTACCAAGACTGTGATGGATCCTGGAAACCAATTGGCAACTACGGGAGATTTCGTATGACACCAATATCAAGAAACAGTTTTGACAACATTTACCAGTTGGAGGTTGGTTTACGTATTTGAGTTACGAGAAACTAAGTTTTTTTATTCTGTTTTTTCTGTTTTATTATTTTTTTTTGCATCATAAGTCTTCGTTTATATCGTATAATTGATAAGATCGTCCGGGTCAGTGTTATCCCGCCAGGTCTGTTGTCAATGTTAGTGACTGACGGTTCGACAACCTGTGCGGAAGTCATCTTCAGAGTCAAGTGAGGAATAGTACGCCAGTTGAATACAGTCTGATACGCAAACACTGGTTATTATACTGCTGCAATCAGTGTTCTCGTACCAGACTACATATTAGTATCCAACTGACGCACTTTTCCTCATTTCACTCTGAAGACGACTTCCGCTAATACAAATACTCAAAAATAAGTCTAAATTTAACACCCAAAATATTGGATACAGGGTTCACCTATTTTGAGCTCACCTTGTGTTTGTATCTTTGCGTGTAGTTTGGGTGCGATTGGAGGTATTTTTATGGCACTATGAGATATTTTTCGATCGTTGATCTGAGATTTTCCCCACGCTAGGCATGTTAATTCTTTTAAAACAGGCCAAATTGACTGGCAAAAAGGCCGAGATAGCCATGAACAAAGTCCCTAAACATCTATTGTCGTCTCAAACCATCAGTTTGCAGAACGACTGATCAAAAGGACTATATATGTGACCTTCCAGTGAAAAGGAACATTAACGATTTTCCGTTTTCACACGGAAACCCGTGTGCAGGCCGTTAGGAAGTCGTTAGAAAAACAGACCCACTCGTTCGAACGGCTTGCTCAGTCGTTAGAAAACCTGACCCACTCGTTCGAACGGCTTGTCCAGTCGTTAGAAAATCTGACCCACTCGTTCGAACGGCCTGCTTAGTCTTAGAAAACGGATGGCGGAGGGGAATTCGTTTCACCCCGAATTATACATACAAACATGTAATTGATACCAAAAACATGCTTCTTAAATCGAACACGCAAAAAAAATATATATTTCATCTATAAAACATTTATGTCAGTTTGCGCGTATTGGAAAGCTTATCTCATACCACAAAGCCCGGGCGAAAAGCGCGAATTTCGTGGTTACTTGTTTTGGCAACCAAAACACTGTTTAGTTCACAGAGGACGCTATCTGTTTTAAAAATCTTGTATTAATCGACGAATTTAGAATAGACTCGTGGTTTAACTACAGAGAACTCGAGCGTGGAAGTTTAGTAATTAAGGTTTTTTTGTGAGCGTTATATTTCGTTACTTTGGTTTGTTTACGAATACTAGGCATGTCGTCAATCATAACATTTTCATCTATAAAGCGTTTTTCAACAATCCCTCTAAGTCAATACCATTGATCTAGTGATTGGGATGCCTGTAAGTCAGATAACCGTTTGTCTCATATTTGTTTTAACAGATCAGAGCGATAAATGGAGCGCTTGATATCAATGGAAGGATTGTCAAACTTATCATGACGTGTGAGCCGAAAAGTGGAAAACCATGCTACTTCTTCAAAATGATTGGAAAGACAAAATGCGAGTGGTTTTAAATTCCACTTAATGTTCTTTAGTTATCCAGTTCTTGACCTTGCTTATCATTGAGTTCCTAGTGGCAGAGTGTCCGATTAGTATACGAAAGGTCATGGGTTTGATTCCCGTCAGATGCTCGGTTTTTTTCCGAACTACATCTCTATAAATCTATCTCTCTCTCTTTTCATATTTCTTATTTTCAACTATTTGATAGCAGAAAGCTACATATTGTTTTGTAAATGAATAGATTTACTTCCTTAAGTTGTGCATAATTATATGACCATGCAATGTCGTCAACGTTGTTTTTGAAATACGTTCTAATTCGTATGTGTAATCTAATGGTCACAAGTGAAATTACGGAATATCTTTAACGCGTTTTTTGTAAAATTTCTAATAATTTCCTAAGCCTTTAGGCTAAGTAACAAAACGCGCGTGAAACCGTATAGGAGGATTTCAGCTGGCGTAGCCTCTACAACAAACTTTTTCAAATCCAAACACTTTGGAAACATAAAACAAAGAAACTTAAATCATGGACTAATCAAATAAAAGTTGACACATTGATAACAATGACTAAATCTCCCCTATTCTCTAATCTCACAAGGATGCCGTTTAATCATTTTTCAAAATAAGAGGTGACAAATTTCAGAACCAAAATCTATTTTTTATTTTTCAAGTTATGCGTACTTACGTCAACCAAACGGTGCCAAAAACGACTGATTTTGGACTAAAACTAATGCAAGTAATGTCAAGTCTTAAAATTCCAAGTCGGCAAAATACCCTTCCACCCTCTTTTAAACGCTTAACTTACCTATAATCAGTTAGGTAGACAACGTTAATTAATTAACTAAATTAACTTAGAATTTTGATCGACAAATTAATATTTCTTAAACTATTCAAAGTACATTATGGCAAAAATGTCTTATAAACAAATATTTTATCTGGGTTTATAGGTCCAGTCAATCCAGCTATTCAGTCTGAGGTAAATATCGTTTTTACTTTCTAATTAAAAAAAGGTAAAATAGTGCGTTATTTCTTAGTTTCCTTATCTCTTTGTTTAAACGTAAGTAGCCCTGCATGCACTTTAGACCTCCCAGCTCAGTAGGAATGTAATTCGAGTAGGAAATAAATCTAAGTCTTGACAGGCACCAACGTAGAGTTGTGCTTCTCTTTGTCAAATGCGATACAACCAGGAGATCTGGATCTGCATGGATCGAGAGTTTGACAACGATCTTCCAGCCGCCCCATGTAATCCCATTCAGATGGAGGCCGGATCCCTACCCTCTGGATGATGCAGCTTGTTTATGGATGCCTTGCCAGTGGTTGTTGGATCCCAATTGCTCCGAAGTTCTGGATTGTTGGATGCCAGAGCTAAAATCATTGTGGATGCTGGATAAGCTAACAAGGGGCGAGTCCAGGAATCCATTTCAAGTGTTCATTTATAGTGGGACCGTGCAGCCGGCAACAATAAACCTATTATTCTTAAGGAGAATTAAGACCTATCCTTTTTTGTATTCGCCCGTTTTCTATAGACTGATGGAGTAATAGTAGAATTTTGGTACCAAAAGTGTTAGTCAAAAGTTCATGGATCAGTTTTTTTGCAAGGTTTTGGAACTTCGAGAGTTTCGGAGTTTTGTTAAATCAACTTTTCGCAGGATATAATATCATAGATTAAGGTCGATAACTCATAGAGTGCAAGACCACTTTTATTTACAATTCCTTTGCACAGCTACTCAGTATTGCTCAAATAAAAGCTTCGTATTCGTCTCAACGACGGTCTGTGTATAAGCAGTACAGAAACTATATTTTTGTCTTTATTGAAATTTTACAGCAGGTGTTACCCTCGATAGAATCAACTTCAATGAGAGCAGCTCTTGGAACGAAGGTAAAACAGTTCATTTGTCATAAGTTTACTTCTTTATCAAATAAAATAGCTTTACAACTGAATGGACTTTCATATTCTCACCATAGGAAACGCCTTCACCAAGGAAGCCATATGAAAACGTTGTTAATGGTGATAAAGAAACAAACTACTTGAGTGGCTCTTATCTTGTTATCATCGTGTCTGGAGTTGCGGCAACGGTCTTTCTTCTCGTGATGATTTCTGTTCTCTTTGCTTGTCATCTTCGGAAACAGAAACTCAGGTTTGCGACATGTAACACATTTAACACGTTAACATGAAAAGGGTCTCCTATCGTTTCGCAAAAACTACCCGGCTGAATGCTGTTGCGTGTGCAAACATTTGAAAACCCCCATAAAACTCAACCGTGCAATTTATGAAATCCGATTACATAGATTAACCTGCAAAAACTTCAGCAGTTCAAATTTGCATACTTATAGAATCAAGACTTGAATTCAAGACTCAACATTAGTTTTGCTCCAATTTTATGCTATATTTCTATGCTGGTTTGATTTTCATTTTTCACTGAAACCACACACGTAATAGGATAGCAATTCAAATTAAGTTAAATAATAGACTAAAGAGATTGAATCGAGCGAAAATGATCCCCACACGAAATTCGAGTTTTCTCATCAAAAAATTTTTGACTTCTGTGCAGGCCAAAGTTATCAGTGCGTCTTGTTTTCTTCAAATCTAGTTTCTTCCCAATAAATGCTTAATTCTGCCACCCCTTAATTGATTTAATCATTTGACAGAGGCGCTTAGGGCACGCCTAAAATAGTTGGATCCAATTTGCAACCCTCAACTCTTTTAAATTTCATTACAACCTTTTTCTGTTAGCGTGCTACATGTAATCGTTCAAGTTTTTGCTTCAAGAGATCCTTCCTTTTTTACGCTGTTACGAATATCTTTATTCTAGGAAACGCAGTCCTTCTACCAACGGCCAAAAAACAGGTGACCAATTACACTAAAGCTCGCTTGTAAAAAAATAAGTACCTTTTGATATAGTAGCTTAGAAAGAATTCTACAAGAACTTGTTTATTCGAAGTTGGTCAAGATTGTCTTTGTTTGGTAAATCTGTATCTATCGTTATTCTCTCCTGTTGTTTTTTGTTGTTGTTTAAACTACCGAATCTCAATATCGGTCTTCAGAAACAACAAGCAAACAAAAGGAAGAAAAGCCATTTGATGAGACAATAAATGAGGCTCAACCTGGATTGTCTGAAAACTACCAAGACCTAGAGCTCGTAAACAGGACGACGTACACGAAACTTGGTTCTTTGAATGGGGTAAGAGCATTTCATTCGTAGGAAGGACACAAGAAACTGAATCGCAAGAGTTAAAAATGACCTAGTACTCCTTTTCACTGGACATCTATAGAAGATACTGCGACGTTGCAAACGCGGTCTTTTGAACCGCATGTGGTTTAATTCTTTTTAAAAGCTAATCAGTGAACGTTTAATGTTCTTAAAACGTGGATCGTTGTAATGATGCATCTTTGTCTTCACTGGCTTTATGTAACTAGTTTTTGCTAGAATTGTAACGAGCGTATTGGATATGACAGTGCGTTCCTTGCTCTGACCACAAGGCTGTTAGCGGATGTTTGGAACTGTAGTTTGGGTAATTAGCTACACTCCCGACAGAAGCTATACAGTAAGGTCTTAGCAGGGACTACCAGAGCTAACCCCAATAAAATCCTCCTCGTTCCATTACATTTTAAAAGATGTCATCCTTACCATTTTCAATCGTCTTTTCAAAAAGTCTTGTTGATACCAGTTCAGGTGTTGTTAAATTTGTAATAATAATAATAACAAATAAAGGCAAAATTTCGATTACTAATAATAACAAATAAAGGAAAAATTCGATTCTCGAAATCTTTCCTAACATAGTTTTGTAAAACCAAAACAACTTATAACTGAGAAGTTTATTAAAGAGGAGTTTATAAATTCTTATTTACCAGTCAAGTGTTTAACCAACATTTTTAATTAACCAACAGGGGTTTGAATCAGCAGAGTTATCACAAAGTGACAATGCCGGCCTCCATCCGATAGTTTTACGATCTAGCAAAAATAACACGGCAGATGACTATCAAGGTCTTTACGAACCAGCCCCTGAAACGTACCAACCACTGCAGAGCAGTCACATTAACAAGCTGCCCGTTTCAGAGGTAAGCTGGGAAACTTTTTCAAGGTTGTAAAATTCTCCGAAAAAGGAGAAACGCAATAGCACAACCAAAGACGTTTCGAAAATAGTTATAACAACGGCTTCTGTTGTTTTGCTGTTTGTCATACTTGATTAAGGACAAGGTCCAACGGAACCCGACCCCAACAT
>JAOBRD020975323.1:0-12042 GCA_027575215.2 Hydrozoanthus sils
TAACTGACACGGTTTTTTTATTTATTATTTTTTTTTTTTACTTTTCTCAGCATGTATTTGCTTTTTTGTATTTCCTGCCAGTTTACTTTGTTACTTATATCTTAGCTATTTTTTTCATTACATTTCTTTATTTCATTGTACTGCATATGTTTGTATTCAAGCTACCTTGACTTTTTCAGTTTGCCTAACGGTGTCGTGGTGATGATGACAAAACATTGTTTAATATCGCTAGTTTTTATTTTAAACAGTGTACTAACAATTTGTTATATAATTCTTGATGCCACAACTTTTCAGTTTTTTTCTTATACTGATTCTCTCATTGTTACACAGTTATGATTGCAAACATGAAAGCTAGGCAAGAAAAGCATATGAGAAGCTTATGTCTCAGGAACACAAGAATGGTGTATATGGGTGTTTCACCTGATGATATTGTAAATTGCTGCTGTTGCGGTCTTGGGGTTTGTGAGGTTATGTAATTCACTGTTCAACCTCCGAAATTCAGCATTCATTTGATCGAGGTCCTGGCCAGTTAGATCGGTTTGGCATGTCACGCTTGCCGTTTCTGGGGCAACGAAATTAGTTTGGACTTCTACTACCGTTTCTGGTACTGGTTATGCTCTGGAACAGGAATCGTTGTAAAGCTCTATCAGAGCAGAAGCTGCTTCTGTACGCCGTCTCTTAGTTTCCCGTGAAAAACTTCGTTCTTTTCTTTTTACAGCACCCTCTGTCTGAGGCTGAACTTTGTGGTGGCCAAGTTTCAACGTCGGTGCCCAACCCACATTGTTCTCGTCAAACAAATCACTTGGTTGACCTAGAAACCACGTCTAGCGAAACTAAATAAAGTCTTGTTAAGTAAGCGAATGTAGCTAGTTTGTTGGTATATAGTTACATTGCAGCCCTACTGAGGACTGAACTGCGCGTCTTTACATGATCGCAAAAAGGAATATATACAAAATGTTTGGTTGTTCACAGAAAACACCGCCCCTACCGCTACTAGAGTACAAGAATTCAGTGGTTTCTTAAACGATGTTTAAGCTAGTATTGAGAATTGTCTTTGATATTCACAATCGGAGTAGCTTTGCATCAGGTGATGCTGAAGTATTAGAAATTATACTACAGTTTGACAACAAATTATCTTCGCTGAACATGCATGTAATTAAATTACCAGCTAGCTTGGCATGTTCTTTAATTTTTGGACTTCTCAGGCTCAACGTTCTTCAAAAAGGTGTATTAAATTTTCACTCATTTTACAATGTTTTACTTGCCTGCTGTTTGCACTTCTTGAACGCTTAAGTTACCAATGCTTTTTTGCTTCGACTTGTGAACTTTTAAATTCTCGATACTAAAAATTGCAACAGTATCATTTCTGGTTTTGTTTTACAATCAATGTATACCCCGAAAATCAATGTTCTCTAATCTTTTCTTTATACTCTTGTTACAAATACTTCGAATATATTTTATATAAAGCTTGTTAAAAAGCGGTTTTTTATTTTATATAAAGCTTGAACTCGTTAAGTTTAACTTATCAGTGATTTCTTAAAACGAGCCCACTTTCAACTATTTAACTAGATTACAATGTTAGTCCAAACCGATCGCTACTAGCACGCTAATTGAAAAATTTTCAAACCTAGATGTCTTCAATGTAAATAGTATAGTTTGCCAAACTTAAAGGGAACTCTATAGCTAGTGTGAAAACTCTTCAGTTTCCTTGCCCATAATCAATAAAATGTAACGGTTTTCGCATTGTTCGACAGGGCTCACTTACTATATATATAAAAGTACTCACATTTGATCCCGGTTACAGTTTTACTAGAAAATAGCTTTCTAAATAAAAGACAGAAACATACAGTTAGAAATATTCGAAGAAAACTGCTTCTTCCTATATCACCAATTACAACCGCGCAAAACAGCAACATGTAGTTCCATGGAGTGTGAATACTTAAGAGATCGTCCGAACGAAAAGCTAAACACACACCTGTTTGACTTACGCCTTATGAAATATCAAACGTAACTTTAAATGTAAAACATTTCAAAATAACATAACGAAAAAAGTCGATAGCTCGACTAACATTAAGACAGCTCTTTCTCCTTATCAAAGTCGGATTGAGTTTTTCCTTGCATGTTTAGAAGTGAAAAGGTTTGTTGGCTTGAAGATTGAACCAAAAACTGTCTTTTCTGAACATTGGACAACAACATAACTTTAGAACAGGACAACAAGACAAATAATTTACTTAGCATTTTAATCTGATATTGCTTACTTCTTCAAAATCTGGAGCATAAAATCATTAATACAAAATATTATAAAATTTTATTACAATATATATATAAAGCAGTGGAAAAAAGTTACGGAAATTGGTAAAAAGCAGAAGACCCTTATGATTAACAGCAATCGGTTACATTTAATACATCGGCCAAAGGATATCTAAGACATGCAGCAAATACTGACTACAGATTCCAAATTCAAGAGGATAACACAATGTACCTTTACACCACTTTTAACCCGCGACGAGCTCTCACAAATCAAAAAGTACTCTTTTTTCCGCGAAGAAGTTGAAAGTTAATAGCTCTCGGTCCCCGCCGACTGCTAGCAACGCAAAATTTTAGTTGTTAAGAAGCTAGCTGTGAGGAAGATAAAAAGATCGAGTCAGGGCTAACAAGAATAGTCAAAGAGTGAAATTTTCATACTTATAACAGCTAATTCACTTCTATAGGTTTACGGCCACAGCATCTAACAGCTTTTCAAAATGGAAACGCATGCATTATACGAAATAAAACGGTTACAATTTTCAACCGATGTGGTGGGAGTACCACAAGACACGCCTGGATGAAATTTAATTTATCTATTAGCGTGTGATCGTGCCGAAGAGGAGTAATTTTGCCGTCATTTTTCTTCTCTTTTTTCAAATATTTGTCGGTGCCTTTGAGCGCCCGCCGCCAAAACCTCACTGTCGTTTGCCGCCCCCAAACAAGTTAGCTTGCAAACAATAGAAGCGTGTCGCCCCCGAGACAACAGCGCGGCTCTTTGATCCTCTGTACTATAAACTATCAATTATCCCATTCAATCCACAATAATGGGTCGATGAGGTCACTGCTCCTCTATCTCGACCTCCAGGCCACATAAACGCTTTTTAATTCAAACGAATTTCCTGTAAATTAAACATAACTTGACAGTGTGGTCTTTGCTGCTTCGAATCTGCCGTTGTGCGCAGATTACGAAAGAATGCTCTTACTCTAGGGTTGGTTCATCACAGAACGGCTTTTTTCAAAGTTAAAACTGTATTGTTTTGTTGGGCGTGTTTGTGGGTCAGTTATGAATAATGAACGACCTGTCCAGGCTGGGTGCCATCGCAGACAACCGAACACGCACTTCACTTAGGGTTGTTTTCATAAAGACATCCCAGGCCTGATTAATTTGAAATTTTAACCGTTGGTTTTGTTTGCTTTTTCATTCAAATCCTTACCCTTTATATCTCTTTTCACGCCATGATGCAAGGCCCAATTGTAAGTAACAGGAAATCAGAGATCGAAAAAACGAGTAACAAGTTGCACCCGTGGACTATGGTTTTGGCTTATTTCTCCCTTTAAAGTTCTAGATTTTATGGTACCCACAAAGTCACTTTCAAACTGAAAACAAATATTGCTAAAATATCAGAAATTAAACGTAAATACTATGAAAGAGATCAACACACTGCTTCTCAAGCCGTTTCAAAGCTAACAAGTCTCAATTGATTTAACTTTAATTACACTCGAGTTCTCGTAAACACACCAGATCGCCCGAGGGCCCCCGAGACAACGCGCATTCTTAATCACATTAACAACGGTGTGAAGAGTCAAAACTTGTCACTTCAGCCATAAGTTGCGCTAAAATGTTTGAATAAACTCTGTAATCTTGGTTAAATCTGAATGACATGTGCTTGATTTATTGTCTCACGATCACATGAGGGCGAGTTTGACTACGAACTGCTATTGTTTTTTGACAGTACTGGACAAGATGCGGTGCTCAGAAGAAATCCACATGCTAGCAGAAGAAGAAGTCAGCCTCAAGGGTGACGTGGCTGGTTTTCAGTTTTAGACACGTCTGCTCATAACTTCTGTATTTACGTTAAAAAGAAATCAGCTGCTGCCAATAACTGTTTTACACACTCTAAACCGAGTGAATAAATTGACTATTCAAAAGAAAGCTGCAACTTACACGTACACCCAAACAATCCATCTTGTATTTTGTTGTTTCTTGAAAGAAAAATAATCCTGATATCGATTTTCCAATGACAATTTAATTCTTTATGAACACATCCTTATAAATTTAATAAGATGATTAAACGCCGACGTAAGTGGATAAAGTACTTCGTACATGCGTCTTGGCGACAATTATGCTAGTTGACGGACGAACACACAATTAAAATATTTAATTTTTTGAATTACTAAGTGATAGCAGATAAGGGCACCGCTATCATTCAAGAAATGCAATAGTAATCCATTTTAAGTGTGACCTCTTCGGTTGTTTTATTGACTTTGAAATTAAATACAGTTTTTCGTGTTTCTTAATGCGCTTTTAAAATCTCGTCAAAAGAAAATTAGCGCGGTACTTATTTTTATTCTTTAAAGTTTCTTAAAACAAACCGAAATACAGCACATATAGTTACATGATGCTGATAAAATGCTTTTATACATTCTAAATTAACAGTCGTACCTCTAATCCATCGCGAAACACTTATTTGAGAGTAAATCGAAGTAATTGTCAGGGCCATCTCACATCCGGGACCTTATAGTAATTCCTTCATATTCTATCAAGTGAAAAATGAAGCTTTATCTATAATATTCTCTCTTTGGTTATAGAAAATTTTCAAAATTTCAAAGATTAGGCAAAAATTAGTTTCCTCTACCTGTAGTTTTTGTACCCTGCTCATCTGCGGCGATAAGATTTAATATTTGTTACTATCGATTCAGATCACAATCAAGAAACGTATTGCAAAAAGTGTCTGTGAACGAAACCAAAAGTATACTTTTTATTAAGTCTAACAGTTTTATTTTCTTGTTAAAGTTTCTCACTTAAGACTAGTTATTTTGAAAGTTGATGAAGGCATGACTCGAATTTAAAAACATTTTGAGAACTGCAACTCAAAAGTTAAATAGTTATACTCATAAAACTATATGCATTTCAATGTTTCTTCGATTGAATTAATCCAAAAGTGTAACTTTAAGCTGCATGCATTATTATCTTAGACTAAGGAATTTTAACACGCATGTGATTCTGACCTGCTGCAAGTCCGTGTGAATGATATGGCTCTATTGTAGCACTGACTATAAAACACTTAACAACAACAGCGTTCAGTAAACTAAGCAATGACTACAAAACAGTAAGCCACAATACCGTTCAGTAAATTTTAAAAAAAATTAAAACCGGATAGGGCCTCACACATTTACAACTGATTACACTTAAACAGCTCCGAATCACGTTCTTCAACGTAACGAATACTTCTTTAAAACAATCGATCTGGTATCAACTTTCTGTGACTTACAAATCAAAAAAGCGCTTTACAACCTTAGGGAAAAGCCCTCACTCAACTTTCAGGTCAAGCATTTCAATATTAAACATTGTCTAAGTATCAATTATAGTTCTTGTTACTCTTCCTACACATATAGTTCGACAATTACCATGCAAGTTCAATAAAGCAATGACGAAGGCAGAAAACGCTGCCGAAGAAGGATTGCGAAGAAAATTAACGTTGTCGTTTATGTGTTACAGAGCATTCCTAAATTAATATTTTAATTGCTTTGTTTTCTCCGCGGCAAACTAGTACTTTATTGGGCAACTGAGCAGCTTAACGAGATGCATGCAATTAAAAAATTTTCGGTACGTAACTTAGGGCATGCACAAGCAATTTTATTCATTGTAACATAGAGGGCAAAGTTATTTAGCTTTGATTGGATATCAACGAGGGCATTTTTTTAAAATTCAGGGCAAAACTACTTGGTGATGATAAACCTCCAAAGTTTTCCGAAAATTAAAACGTTTCCTAGCCGTTTTCGGATATTGCGAATACTTCCGAGTATCTCCGAAGATTTTCCGAAAACTTGCAAAAATCATAAAAAACGCCTTAGAAACGTCTACGACGACCTTAAAGGAATCCTCCACTGTATAACATTATCGGTCTCAAATAAAACTTTTACCAAGTCTGTGTCCATCTCAGCAGCTCAAACTTGATAATTCTGTGCATATAACAATTTAGTTTGGCCAGTTCTACGGTTTGAATTTCCCGCGCGCCGTCATTTTGTTTTGTGACGTAACTTAGTTGCAGTGCCAGTCTCCACTCTTGATGAATACAATGGCAATGAACGAGACGAGGTCTAGCACTGCAACCACGCTAGATTCAAACTGTAAAACTGACGGAAACAAATTGCTTGGCAATGGTTAAATGCACAAAATTATCAAACTTGTGCTACTGATATGGAGATATTTGAGACTAATGTTATACAGTGAAGGGTTCCTTTAAATGTGAAAAGGGTTCCATTTCTGGACAGACGTTTACTACTACAAAGTTTAATACCCGTAAAAACAAAATAAAAATTCTTGAAACGTTTTAATTAATTATATTTGAGATGAAGACTCATTGTAACAACAAAGACAATGAGACCGGTAATGTAAATGCGTACTGGAAGCTGAAAGTCTTTCACAAACAAAGTACACGAAGTTTTTTAATTCGTTAAGTACACACATCAAAGATTGTGAAAGCATTTCGTCATTTAGCAGTAAGCTCAAGGAATTTCTCTTGTCTTTGTGAATCTTGACAACTTTGTTAATTGTCCGCGTCTTGTTTCGTCATCTCGTTTTGTCCTTTTCTTTTTATTAAAATATATGATAAGCCGTTCCTATTAGCCATGCTTATTTAACTAATTAGTTTTATTTTGAGGGAGCTCATTCGCTATAAGCCTCCTGGTTTTTTCCTTGAGCTTCCTTGCTGTTATTTACTCAATTGACTTAATTTATTGTTAAACTTAGTGTAAGATGTAATGCCAAAATAGAATGAAATGAAAATGAAAAAAGAATGAAAAAAGAGAGGAATGTTCTACATTGCCAACTGAAAGTTTCACTACACTCGAAACCATAAACCATCATGGACGTTCATCAACTGGAGGACATGTGGTTCTTAATGTTAGTTTCTGCAACGGTGTATGTAAATATTTTGTTATTAAAATGATGTATATAACATGCCGTCATAAAAAGTAAAAAAGGATAAGAAACCGAATGAAACCGCAGAAGAGAAATATAATTTGCATTTTTTTAAAAATTTTCATTGTTTCTAAAATACATATTAACCCTTCTACTATATCATCAGTAAACAGTCATTGCTTTTCCTGCTTTCTTTTTTTGAGATGACTGCAAACTTTTGCGCATGTCGGAGGGCTGACACAGTTCAGTCTGAAAATGTTTGCGATTACAAACTCAAACGTCCGAATATTTTTGTAATTAAAGTACCAAAACAATTATTCAATTGCCCTGTATTAAATCAGTTTATTCATTTCGTTGATTCATTTCATCCGGCGCTCAAATTTACGTGGCCGAAGTTTCAGAGACTTCAGTCGCCTTTTTGGACATTAAAATTTCAACCCAAGAGTATAAGTTGACCACCAGCGTCCACTACAAACCCACGGACTCACACAGTTGTCTTTCCTATTCATCTTCACACCCGGCTCATGTTAAGAACTCTATTCCGTACTCTCAGTTTCTGAGACTTCGTAGGATGTGTAGTGACAATTTGGATTTCCAGTCTAAATGCTCTGAAATGTCTGTTTTTTTTTCTGAACGTGGTTATCCAGATCACGTTATCAAGCAGGCACTCACTCGTGTCCAAAATGTCAGTAGGGAGATAGCTCTTGCGCCAGCTGATTCAAACAGTGAAGAAATAATCCCTTTCACTCTTACTTACCACCATAAAAATTTGGGGGCCAAAAACATAATTCTCAGAAATTTCAAAATCTTGCAATCGGATCCGGAAACAGCTCATATCTTACTAATCTTCAGGCTTTCGCGGGGATAAAACATGATAAAATCTATAAAAAGTTTTACGGTTTACACGCGTTAAAATTCTTATAAAATGTACATCGACATATCTTTTCTAAACCTCCACTAGTTTCATTTAAACGTGACAAAAACTTGAACCACCTTGTAAGAAGTGCTTTGCGATCGGGTACTTTTAAATGTTTGCGCAAACAATGAAAAACTTGCCCGTTTATTGTTTCTCGCACTCAAATCACTGGCTTCTCTCACTTTACTTTCGATATCGGACCATTTTATCTGTACTAGTACTAATTTAATTTGTTCTATCACATGTTCCGTTAGCAACAAACTGTACATCGGAGAAACTGGCAGAAAATTAAGTGAACGATTTGTTGAACACTTGAGAGATGTTAAAACTAAAGATCACTCACTTTCCAAAATCAGTCGCGAGACATTTTTTTTTTAACCAGGACATTCCTTTCACAACATGCAAACTACCGGCATCTCTCTTCACAATGGCTCTCATGAGTCACGCAAAAGAAAGGAACAAAAACTTATTTTTAAGCTCGACACATTGGCTCCCAGTGGAATTAGTGAGCGTTTTTCATTCACCTGATTTTAATTGGTTTTCATTTTTTACTTTCTATTACCCTGTTTTCACCAATCGCCTTTGTTCTTACTGCATACTTGTACTCATTTGCTACCTATATAAGGCCTTTTTTAAGATTCTTTAGATGCTCAGACGAAGGGCTAACGCTCGAAACGTCAGCTTTTCCTATCATCTCACTGCGAAGATAATTTATATATCACATACTGCGAGTTTTTATTCACCGCTGAGTCGGAAAGATGGGTGAATAATTGATAAATAACTGGTCACTGATTCTAGAATATGTAGTACATAACTTTGTTGAATCTAAACTTTGTTTAACCTATTGTCGGGGTGCGTACACTTTTAGTCAAAGAAATTTCCAGGACTTTTCCGGGATTTTCAAGGACCAAATTAACGAAAATAAAGGGCCTTTCAACTGAAAAAAACCCTGATAGTCAAACAAAACAAGTATAGCAAACAAACCGCATTTTGTACAAATTTTACTGTAGAGCAAACCATGTCTTTAAACTGAGCTTCGCAAACATTTTTTGCGGCCCACTGTAAAACGTTGGAAATATTACGAGTTATTACTGGGCTACTTGTGATAAGCCAAGTCATAGTCTGCACTTGAAAATAGCTAAAAAGATTGCTTCTTGCATCGGTGCCCTGAAACGCGTGAGACCATTTGTCACGTGTACAACATTGAAATTTATTTACAATTCTTTAGTTCAACCGCACTTTGATTACTGTTCTGTTGTCTGGGGCAACTGTAGCAAAACCCTCGCTGACAAACTCCAAAAGTTACAAAATCGTGCAGCGAGAATTCTGACGTACTCTAGCTATGACACTAGCGCCGACCCCCTTATTCTAAAACTTGGCTGGAAGAAACTCTGTACCCAGCGCAAAATTGCAAAAGCTTTTCTGGTCCACAAATCTACACATGGTCTAGCACCCGAATACATGAGCTCAATGTTTGAAGACCGTAACAGCATAGCAAGTTATTCCCTGAGAGATACCGAATCTAGACTTGCAATTCCAAAGCCCCGCACAAACTATCTAAAAAACAGTTTCAGCTATAGCGGTGCGGTGCTTTGGAATAGCCTTCCAGTCGATTTACGGCAAGCAAACTCTCTAAGTAAATTCCGAACTAGCTGCAGCAGCTTCTTAGATAATTCTCAGTGAATATTTAACTAAATAAAACATGGGACTCTTGGAAAGTAGGTCTTTATTTTATTCTTATTTCTATTATTTGTAAATAGAATCTAGTTAGTATTTTTAAAAACACATACATGTAATTTTGATATTTTTAACTTTGTAAAAACCTGAAGAGTCATTTATACCGTGTTTAAATAAAGGTTACTTACTATATATCATGGTAAGAAAAAATTCACTTTTTGTGTCAAAATCTCTTCGATCCATTTTTCAGTTTTGGCAGATTTCTTCTTTCCGAATCTTTTTAATAATTAACTAAAATCAATTAAAATTCCTTAACTAAAAACATTGTGAACACAGCTAAAATAACTGCCCAGGCATAAACTATTTATGGTAGCAACGTATTAAACGGCGTTAGAAGACACAGCTTTGCCATTCCTGACACTCGTCCTACGTTATAGTAATTGGCGCTCTATTGAAACGTTCCTATTAACCCTCTCCTTCTGATGCCCTTTTCCCCTCCCTTCCCTCCTTAATTTTGTCAGTTTGTATCAGTTTGCATAAAACTTTTTTAGGCCATAACTCCAACCTTTCTAGATGATCAATCAATAATTCAATTAACTCTAATTTTGCACAATTTTACATAATTAATTAATTTATGCAGCTTTCTGTGAAAATACCTGAGAACAGAGCACAAATCTAAAAAAGCTCTCGAAATGAAGGAATTAATTAAACCAAAACAAAACTTTTATCTTATTGTAGGTAAGATGTCTTTGTGTTAGCATAACATAGTTAGTCCGTGTTCATTGATATAAACTACTATTTTTCAGTGAACATTTTTGAACAGTTTATTTCAGAAGCTCATTGAAAACACATCACAAACGTCAAAATGCAGCTTTGGCAAACAAAGAAAACGTAGCTTAGGCAACAAAATTGCTTTTCTAACTTTAAAACAATATTTCCCCTAATCAAAAAACTGCTGACTCAGCAAAAATAAATGATGCCATGATATTTTGTCTATAAAGTCTTCAAAGACAAAACAGAATTTTGTTTTCTTTTGTATTTGTATAGGTAATAGCATGTTTTGCAGTGATATTTGGCATAAGTACCACGAATGATGTTTTCAAAATTGCTAATTTCACGAGCGCAGCAAGTGAAATTTGGGACAATTTTGAAAACATCACGAATGGTAATTATGCCAAACATCACGCACAAAACATGCTATTATTTGTTTATAATATAATTTTCCAACAAAAAGGTCAAAACAAAATCATCTTTTTACAAACAAACCAGTGCCGGTTAGTTCACGAAATTTCATCGAGTTGAATGGATTTTTTTGTCTACAATGAATTTTGGCAAAATCTTGTTTGTGAAATTATTCTTCATACCAACATTTGGTAAAAGAAGTTCACCTTCGTTGACCGCCAAGGTTTTCATTTGGCGATTTGAAGACACTATTTTCCATTTCCGAAGTTTGCCATAGTTTAGTTGAATAAGAAAATCGCATGCAGCGGTGGCCGGCAGGAAATTAAACAACTTTGTTATTCAAACAAACATATACTAACAGCAGTTCGTCTTTATGGATATCTTTAATTCAAAGATTTTAACTTACAGAAAACAAACGATGACTGAATGAAAAATTTAAAGCAGCGGCTTGCAGAAACAGGCTGCAACTTCGTATGAACGAGCATGCATGGCAAGTGATAATCAGTTTGACAGACTTTACAGAAAATTCACTGGAAAATTCGTACCTGTAGTTGGAAGAAACTGTAATAAAAGTTTTTTGACTAAAACGGACCTTCTTCAACCCTGTCGTCCCTTTCAACGTTATCAGCTATAAGGCTTTCATTTTTTAACCGAGACGCTTGGAAATGTTGCGCCATTTTGATTTTTCTCAGCTCGCTCAGAAGAAGCCGTTTTTTGCCATGGTGATTTTGAAATACCACTCTCAAGCGCTTGAAATACCACTATTAACGATAAATACCACTCTTCTAAACCAATCAAATTGCAAGATTTTATGCAACCATATTATAAAAATTGATAGAATACCTACTAACACATCAAACTGAAATTTTGTCTTAACCAAGAAAAGAATGCAAGTTTTCTGCAGCCCGCCCCTTACTGGACGGGGGAGGGGGATTTGTTGCAACCCCCCTCCTCCTAGCTTCTGATACGATCAGCCTGAATAAATATTTTTTTACCACAGTTTTGTAGCCCTTACTCTGAAAAGCGGGTAATTCGGAGATTGGCCTTCAAAGTGTTAAATACAAAATTGATAAATGAAAACAACAGTGGGAACCCC
>JAOBRD020975430.1:0-12042 GCA_027575215.2 Hydrozoanthus sils
AGAGTTAGAGTTAGAGGAGTTAGAGTTAGAGGAGTTAGAGTTAGAGGAGTTAGAGTTAGAGGAGTTAGAGTTAGAGGGGTTAGAGTTAGAGGAGTTAGAGTTAGAGGAGTTAGAGTTAGAATTAGAGGAGTTAGAGTTAGAGCTAGAGGAGTTAGAGTTAGAGGAGTTAGAGTTAGAGGAGTTAGAGTTAGAGTTAGAGGAGTTAGAGTTAGAGGAGTTAGAGTTAGAGGAGTTAGAGTTAGAGTTAGAGGAGTAAGAGTTAGAATTAGAGGAGTTATAGTTAGAGTTAGAGGAGTTAGAGTTAGAGTTAGAGTTAGAGGAGTTAGAGTTAGAGGAGTTAGAGTTAGAGGAGTTAGAGTAGAGTTAGAGGAGTTAGAGTTAGAGTTAGAGGAGTTAGAGTTAGAGTTAGAGGAGTTAGAGTTAGAGGAGTTAGAGTTAGAGTTAGAGGAGTTAGAGTTAGAGTTAGAGGATTTAGAGTTAGAGTTAGAGGAGTTAGAGTTAGAGGAGTTAGAGTTAGAGTTAGAGGAGTTAGAGGAGTTAGAGTTAGAGTTAGAGGAGTTAGAGGAGTTAGAGTTAGAGGAGTTAGAGTTAGAGGAGTTAGAGTTAGAGTTAGAGTTAGAGGAGTTAGAGTTAGAGTTAGAGGAGTTAGAGTTAGAGTTAGAGGAGTTAGAGTTAGAGTTAGAGTTAGAGTTGCTGGTTTTCTGTTATATTAATTAGTGTCATTTTTTATTTAACTTTTATAAATCTATTATCTCAAGGTGCCAAACGCAGATGTTGAAAGCCAAAGAGACTTTTCATGTCAAATATCAGAAGTACCAGGATCTTGTTCATTTTATTCTTCGACTTTTCGAGCTCGAATGACTTGCGCCTGGTTTGGCTCCAGCTGCCAAGGGTTTGTGCACAATATGGGGCTGAAGAAAAACATTCTTAAAGGGGAATTGATCAATAAAGTTAAATTTTCACCAGGATTGACTACATTCATTAAAAGGGCTTATTATCCAATGTTACATATTGAAGAAGCAGAGAAGTGTGCACCTGAAATCCAAACTAAGGTAGGTGGCTACACGCTCAGCTATCCTGAAATAACACCAACACAGACAGAAGAACACACAATCATACATATGGACTCCTATACACACTAACATTGGAAGTAAGACACACTGTCAGATAGATGGACACTTTGTATACCAACAGAGAAAATAAGACACTAGCCGATGGATACCTAGACACTCACACTGACAATGAGACACAGGAAGACACACCGCCTAGACAGTGAGACACAAACAGACACCTTACACACAGACTGACACCTCATAATTAATATGAACAGGCCGACACCTGACAAATGAACAAACTGTCAACTGACACCTAACACATGAATAGACTGACACCTAACTTACGAACAGACTGTCAACCAACACATCATTGGTGAGACTGACACCTGACACATGAACAGACTGACACCTGACACACAAACAGACTGATACTTTTCTTGACATGCAAACAAACTGACACCTATTACATGAACAGGCTGACACCTGACAAACAGACTGACACCTGATACATTTAACAGTAACACCTAACATACAGACAGACTCACACCTGACAGTGACTGAAAGTCAGTTTTGTTTCCATCTTTTTGGTTTTGTTCAAGTTGTTGGCTTTCAAAGGTTAAATGATCTAACAAAGGTGTTGCATGTTTTGGTTTCTCTTTTGCTAAAGCCTCAAAAAACACTATTGACAAGAAAGTCAAATATGGCATGTAACTTGCCTCGGCTCAACCCATTCGACCCCTCCATATTGAGTTTGCTGGCAGACAAAGGGAAGCTCAAGTGCAAAGGGACGACCTACGTTGAACTGGAAGGTGGAGTGTTGAAAATCACCAATGCAGATGACGGTAAACTCCATTGTATTTGCTTTTATAATGTAGAATAAAAGTCAGTACAAGAAGCCATTCCATATTTATAACCAAAATATTTCGACAGCCATGTTTTTTCTGAAGATGGCAGTCGGATAACAGCCGAAATATTTTGGTTATGGCTTCTCATACATACCTCTTTTTAACTGAGTGCGAGGTCCATATCGTAAGTTACAGATCCGAGTTTTTTTTTCCATTCTTATGGCTCAAGTGCGAAGCGCACGGGCCATAAGGAAAAAAAAACTCGGGTCCGTAAGGTACGGTACAGATTGAGCAAACGAGGTTAACAAGATGTTTAATATATGGCTTTTTCTCGATTTTTGCAACACGTACAGAACGAAACTGAAATTTTGACAACGTGGTGTTAATTTTGATTCGCTTCGTAGAAGTATGTCAGACATAGGTCTTTGATGGTGAAATGATGCCGACTTGTACTAGGTCAAACTTTGCAAGTTTTTATGACCTGTCAGTTGAGAAACAAAGTTTTCAGGTGTCCCAGCATCGAGTAGGAATGGTTTGCCACTTTCTTGTTCTGTGGTGGAAGGCCAGCCCTTTGTGCTGCTTTGGCGAGAAATTTTCCAATGTAGTTTTTTTCCGAGCGGTGCGTTTTTGTACCAAACATTGGTTTTCTGCCAGTTTTGGTTGACGGAGAGAAAGAATGGCAATTCTGAAGTTTAGGATTCCTTCGGACAGTGGCTCTCGAAGGTCTTGTAAAACATCACCGGGCACCTAGATGTACTAGTAGCAAAAACCTTAGGGTCGAACTTACGGCAGTGACCTCCTTCTTGTCCTTGACGAGTTTTACTTCCTTGCTTGGAACTCCACATAAAAATTCGTGTTTGGTTTGGGAATCAACTTGTAGCTTCACATCTCCCAAGAAGAGCTTTCTGCTTTCATCTCTTGCATGGAAACCGAAGCTCATTGACAAATACCACCAAAGTGTACGTTGTAATGTGAGTGGGTCTTTGTCCCCAAATTCACCTGACTCAAACAGCTTTGCTTCTTCTTCGTCGGTCAATTCGCGAGTTACATTGGGCTGGTTGCCTTTTCCTTTCTTCATAAGATTTTTTCTTTTTGCAGCCAACACTTCTCTCGAACGGGAAAACTCATCGTCTTTTAGGATATGGAAAGAAAATTTCTTTTCGCAAAGGTGTCTGAAAGCTGCTTAGGCTGTCAGGCTTGTATTCGCCGCCAACTTTTTTACGAATGTCACAGAAGAAGAGGCAGAGTTTGTTTTTTTAGGTATGTTGTTTATGTCAAAATTTCCGTTTTTTTCCCGTTGCAGAAAGTTTCAAATTTTTTCCAATCATTTTTTGTCTTCGTGGTTGTATTTTTGGATTTTTCGGTTGAAAGAAACTCGTCAATTTCCTGTCTTGAAGACAAAGTCGATTCTTTGGCTTTCCCTGTGTGGTTTACTTCACATTCAGGGTTGATCATGAAACCAAACACAATTTTGAAGTTTGGCATTTCTCCTTCGTCGCTGCTGTAGTTAAGTATTTCAACATTGTTTTGCTTAGTTTTTGTTTCGGCCATATTTTTAAATTTGCCGTTTTTTAAAAACAAAACAAACACTACAGTCTCGGAGGTCCGTACCGTAAGTTACGGACCTCGAGCTGACCAATCAGTGCGCGTGAAATTAATCAGCCATATAATAATGACTTTTGTTCTATAACTATATATGCCCGAAATAATATATTTTGTAATGTACCTCTTGAGACTTTTGTCTTATTTTAAGTTATTATTCTTACAGTATTTGTATGACAGACTTTGTCCACCTCCTAAAGTTTTGACTGCAGTCCAGGTCTCTGAAGAGTCTAACTTTTGCATGGTGTTGTCTGTTCTTGAATTCCATGTTGTTTTGCTGAATTTCGTGTCCACTCTTGTTGCTGAGTGTGACTATTTTGTGTAAAAAGAATCCTCCACTGTATAGCATTATTGGTCTCAAATATAACTTTTATAAGTCTGTCCGTATCAGCAGCTCAAGTTTGTTAATCCTGTACATAAATCTAACGCCAAGCAACTTAGTTTGATCTTTCCACGGTTTGAATTTTCTGCGCATCGCCATTTTGAAATGTGACGTGTTTTGGTTGCAGTGCCAGATGATGAATGATAAATACAATAGCAATGAATGAGGGGGGCAGTCTGGTACTGCAACCGAAACTTGTCACATTTCAAAGTGGCACTGTGCAGGCAATATCAAGCCATGGAAATAATCAAACTGAGTTGTTTGGCATTAGATTTGTGTACAGGATTATCAAATTTGAGCTGCTGATTGGACACAGACTTAATAGAAGTTTTATTGGAGGTAAAGGATGTTATACAGTGGCAGATTTTTAGTAATGAGCACAAACAAACGCTTAGTAGTCTCAGTTTTGAATGGTTTTTAAAATAGTTTTTGACGGTTTCATCGCAGCTGGTAATCGATGAGTCATTGTCTATGTAAACAGCTAACAGGAAGTCCAAAACGTCCTCAAAGAACAAAAGTGAATACAAAGCTGCACGCTTGAAATTTGCATCATATGACCATCTGTGTGCGCAGTCGTTTTCGAACTACATAAAAGTAGATTTTTTAGTTCTGAGTAGTACAAAAAGAATTTAAAAGTTTTGTCAGTCAATCTCCGTTTACCTTGAAGAAGGAATCTTTGTTTTTCGCCAATTAAATCGCTTTGAAGTCAAACAGCAAGTGCACCATGCAGAAAGGAAACGAACAAACTAGATAAGAGAAAAGAAGGGAAAAGAAAAAAAAGTTTAGTTTTTCTTTGCCGCCTTCCTCATTGCATAAGGTCCCTATTAATCGTTGCAACACAAAATGACCAAAAAATTGAAAGTAACGCTATCTATTTATTATTAGTTTTTTTTTATTGTCTTAACTATCATTATTTTGCTTTTAGTTTCCCGAGTGAACTATAAAACTATTCTGCGGAAAGATAAAGACGATTTTCAGTATGAATACGGAAAGTCTGGAATACTTACTGCAAGTGACAAAGAAGTTAAGATTGAAGGTAAGATTTTAGCTTATGAATTAGATTTTTACGCTAAACATTTAAATCAAGTGTGTTTTGGTTCACAATTGTTGAAAATTTTCATTTTATTGATTTGTGGTTAATGGTTTTATTACAGTCATGGGTAAACTTTATTACATTTCTCGTTAGTATTACATTTGTGGTTAACTTTATTACACATAAATATGTGGTTAGTATTACATTTGTGGGCGATTATTACCTTCGTGGGTGATACAAACGTAGGTTAAAATTTTATCCTAGGTTAGTGCTAATACTTATCCGCCTTTGAGCACCTTGCTCGTAAAGGAACGTTCTGAGAGAAGTTCTTTAATTTCAAAGAAAGTTACGACCAAAATCCTTGATTGTTGTTTGTCTGTGACCTAAAGGTGACTTTGTGGAGGTGGAGACTTACACAAAAGATGGCAAAACACAGACTGATTACCTCATGGAAGTAGCTCCAAGACGAGAGGTACTGGAACGAGAACAAACCCGTACTCCCGGCATCTCCTTGAACATCCTTCTACTGGGATTTGACTCTACTTCACATTCTCAATTCAAAAGAAAACTACCAAAGGTTCACAAGTTCTTATCAGACGACCCCAGCTCGTTTATCCTGGATGGGTATGGTATCCTAGGTGATGGAACACCACCATCACAGATTGGAATTTTGGCGGGAAGCTCGGAGGAGGAGTTACCGGACGCAAGGCGATCCGAGTAGGTCAAAATTATTAGTACAGTAGCGATAATTTTTACAGAAAATGTAAAAGTAATGATGGTCAAAGGTGAGGATTGTGTTATGAATATCGAGAACCGTGTGTTAGTAATCATTATGTCATAGTACAATGCGTGCGGGAGTGTACCTTCGATTTTTTTAATACTAATAAAGAATCAGGAACTACACTCAAGCAACGACAATGATGCCAGCTCCCGACTTTTGGTAAGCAAAGCGATCAATGCTGGCCTTCAGCAGTCATTCTTTGAATCATTGGAGGAAGGCAGAACAAACTATGGAAGTAACCAGACCGACGTCAAAGACTTGATTGCACTTCAAAAAACATTAAACAAGTTCGTTCCGAGCCCAATCCAGCGTTCCATCAAATGGTTTTAAGAAGCTCTCCTCCAACCAAAAAGTAGCCATTAGATAACCAAAATTGGCTTTTAAGACATTTTGATTTAGTGGCGATATGTTAAAATGGCTCGCCTTCTCGGGTGTGTTTAGCTCTGCTGTTGAAAGTAGTAGTATGGACTAAGACTATTGATAAAATAAACTATCTTAGCTGCCTTTCAAAAGGCGAAGCAGCACGCACTATTGCACAATCACCAAACGGCTGTGCAGCTTTTAAAGTAACGGTACCACTGAAATCAACACTAATCTACAGATAACACGGAGGCGTTATCAAGAATCTCTCCATCATCCGACGGTGTAAGGAAACTGAGAGGCTTCTACAATCCTGTGAAAACTATAATTAATGACTAGAAACCTAGGAAACAAAAACCAAAACGTAAGGAAATCTCTTATTGCCAATCATCATCATGAAGCTTCGCACTTAGCTACTCGCAACGAATCCCCTTCAGACAGCTCACTGGACAAATTGAAATCCTCAGTCCTCTGAGATATAGAAACACTTTAGAAAAGCTACATACCTTCGCTAAATTAATTAGATGAAACACTGCCGTCAATGTTAGGCATCAAACAAACTCCTACAGCAACAGTGCTGCTGGCTCGCACCCAAACCAAGACCAAAGGAAGCTCAGACATTGTACCTACTGCGATGGGTCTCAACGGCCAGAGAATTGCGAGGAAGTCGTCTCAACTGAAGAGTGATTGTCTTGTGTCTCAAGAAAAGATGACCTAACTGCCTTGTCGAAAACCACGTGACAAACTAAACTGCAAAAACAAAAATACAGTCGAACCCCTCAAGTTTGACACCCAGATAAGATTGACACCTCTTTAAAACGACACCAACCCTGGTCTCGCCGTGTGTTTTCTCAGTCATTTATTGTTTCTTAAGTCTCTATAAGCTGGACACCTCTATAAGATGGACAGTTAAGGCCGGTCTCGAAGGTGTCCGCCATAGAGGTTTGACTGCACCTCAATTTGTAATTCCAAGAGAGAGGACCAACCACCGAGAATGGTAGCACTTCACGGAGCACAAACCATAGCCAACTTGTGTTGGCACAGTTCAAGTATTCAGGACCAAAACCCCAATTCTGTCACAAACAGCCTAAGTCACACTGATTGGCGAAAAACAGAAGGTGTTCGGGTTTACTCCTCTTCGACACAGGATTTACACTTTTTGTGTCTCTGCCTTTGAATCTAAAAACAGGGAAATAAAAGAATCATCATCTCCGTTTCTTTTCGGGCCAAGTGTTGAATAGGGCATTCTCCATTCTGCCCTCTTCCTCACTGCCTGTGCAGTTTTTCCCCAATTTTTTCAACCAAACGTGTTTTGCTACATCACGACCAATCCCTCTATGTATATATCTCGACTTCCCTCGCTTTTTTCTTCCAGGTGGTTGCCACGTAATTGCTACAGTGCTGTTATCAGTGCTTTCTTTCCTCAAAACATGTCCAATCCACTACCATCGTCTGCGTCTAATAAGATCCGTGAAACGAAGGAACATGTCGTAAGTTTCATGCTTTAAACGAACTTGTAATTGGTAGCGAACGCCATGGCTCTGGTTTCTCTAATGCCCCATTCACACCAACTAACCCAAATCAGTTAAACATGGTTAGTTTTAAACATGTTTAGTTAAACTGGGTTGATTTCCAAAAGTTTTCTCACGAAATCAGGTCTAGTTAAACTACCTCGTTTTTGAGTGTCACCACCCACCCCTCCCCCCTGAAGGACTTGTACATATTTTGTAAACAAACATGGCGGACAGTGTTGAAGTGCCGGACGTTAGTCTAGAAAAGGGCGTATAAATAATGAAATTGTTTATCCAGAAAAAGCTATAAAAATTTGTGTCTACAAACGGATATTTAAAATGGGCTGAAATGTTGTCCCTGTTCGAAATAAAACGCTAGAATACAGTCGAAATGATACAATGAGTTCTGTAATAATTTTGCACTACATGATCTAATATGGCATAGATTGTTTTTCATGCCCCATTCGCACCATTTACGGCGGCTCTGAAGTAAGGTTTGTCGCCAAGAATATTGTCCACCTCATCCATACTACTACTACCTCATCAAAAAAGGTACTTTGACGGCTGTGAACAGCCATCTTGTAACGGCGGTTAGGCGGATATCAGTGTGTGCATTATGTTTTTTCACGCTTCGACTTCTCTAGTTCATTATTCATAACCTGACGCCTTAAAATGGAAGCTAATGTCGTTCAATACATTTTTTTTATTTCATGTTACATGTTGTTAGGTATTTGGGGGTTTTTCTTTCCCCCAAACACTCAAGCCTACTGACGTCCCGACTTCAACGTCCGTCGGCGTTTGGCTGCAATTTCTAAAGAACCTTAAAACTACCTACCCGAGGCAGCTTAGTTAAACAAGGATTAAACCCAGTTTAGTTACACTCGCATGCAGTGTGAACGGATACTCTTTTTAATTAAATGCATTTGTTAAGGTCTGGTGTGAACGGGGTATAAGTCTACTCGGCGCTGACAACGTCATCCGGTAAAGAGGATACCTAGAGAACAGCCCCTTGGTAGAAGGAACAAACTGCCCTTGTATTCTTTTAACAACACAGAATAGATTAACCGAACTAACACTAAAAAAAGGCGTTCAACTATCTTACATTACGGAATGGAACTTCGAAAGACATTTTGGAACCCCAAGGGAAGAAAAGTGGTCGAACAACTAACGGACAAGTGCTAACGCTGCAAAGGAAAACCCTCGTTGGTCATCACGCTGCCGCTCCCAAAGCTGCAACTCCACGATCAAAACAATCTACGTAATCGAAGTAGATAATGCTGGCCCACACACCACCAGCAGACCACAAGAAGAACTGAAAGCTACCTACGCCTGCGCTCATCCTTACAACTCAAATTTGTGGAATTATAAAATACATAGTCGTTCATCCAAGTGTTTATCAGCCGTGCGCCGCCTGACATCTTCCCACTTACTATGTGGAAATCGTCTGCTGCACACACCCATGAATTCGACGAGTCTGAGTTACCAGGGAAACCAAATAACAAGAGAAACTACCTGAACAATTGCATCTAGAAAGGAGATGTTGTACTCACCCATTACGATCTACCAAGATATCAGTGGAAGCTTTCAGTCGCTGATGAAGTTTTCCCTGGACGAGGTGGAAAAGATATATCTGCCCGCCTGAGGATGAACGACGGCAACGATCAGGTTCTGGTTTGTTTAACTGAAAAACGTTATCCATAGATAACGCTCACGAAAAGGTCGACTTGTAATGAGAAAGTGCGAACTGTTCCAGCAAGGGAAAGTGTTAAAAGTGAAAAGGAAAATTCTCCCAAACTGATTACATGAGAAGTATGAACCCTGGTTGGGAGAATTTTCCTATGCAACATTTTTCGTGTTTGTTACTAAAAGGGTTGAAGTACTGAAGTGATGCTGTACTATATTTTGCTAAAACTGCCCCGCTAGCAAGGCAGATTTTCTTTCCTATTTCGGATTCAATTTAGAGAGATTGCTGTTTTTATTCTGCAAACACGACCACTGTTCCTGTAACTGTCCACTATTCGCCATTAACAGTCAGTGTTTGGATGCTTTTTTTGTAGCTTGTTTTACCCAGTCTGAGCTAGAAGTGTCGCATAGCCGGCTTAAAACCGTTTTTACCTCCGGGGCACATGAAGCACGAACAGATTAATCTTTTGTGACGTCATTTGTTTACATTTGACACCAACTGTGATCCAATTATCCAGCAAGCCCAAATGTTCTGAATATTTCAAGACCAAAAGCATGTTAAACCGATGAACAAAGTTTGAGTTTAGTATCATAAATAGTCTTTTTTCCCTGTGACTTGGAAAACTTGAGATTTTATAAGGGTTTGTATGAGCTCATTGACCGTTTTGCCCCGCTGCACACCGCTTAATTTTGAAAACCTCCATAGCTCAAACGTTTACAAAGCAAACAAACAACAGAACTAGCAAAACTTTCTCGAAACAGTATTCTTTCATTCTATACAAACAAATAATAACATTTTGGACGTTTAGAGAGACTTTCAAAATTGCTGCCATGCTGGTGGCAAAACGCTTAATGAGCTCATACAAATTCTGTAAAAATATTGCGTTTTCAAAGCTGCGCCAAACACACATTGGTTGAGATATCAGACTCAAAATCACTGGAAAGCTTAAGCTTAGTGTTATCTTGTTCTACTAATATTCAGTAAGCTCTGATTTGTTGCCCAGCCAGGTGTTGAAATTCCATGAATCCCGTATGTTAATGGGCTAAAAATGTAAACAAAGAAACGCCTTTAAGTTTCTAGATAGAAATCAGTAGAAATGAATACTCTTTGTCGAAGGTCTCGAACTGTATCTTTGAACAAATAAATTACGCTTAGCTGAGCTGTATTGGAATCGCATGGGCGATTATTTCTAGTAAACATGCCGATTCCATTTCCCCGCATTTCTGGTTAGCAATAATCTAAACCCTAAACCTGCGATTATCCGTGATCCTAACTTACCACGTTATCTTTATTTTCTCATCAACAGAGGTAAAAAAGCTCATTGTGTTGACCGCTGGCCGTTTTTGTTTACTTCTTTGAAAGAGCATGGATACGTGACACTTTACTCGGAAGACCAGCCGAATTTCGGAACATTCTGGTACCGCTTGTGGGGGTTCTGTGACCAACCAACGGACCATTATACACGGCCCTTGTTTTTAGCCCACACTGAGGAAGACAAGGGGCTTATCGCTAACAAATATGGAAACCAAGGAACGTTATGCATTGGGACTCAACCGGCATTTAAAAAAAGGTTCAATTACTTACGGAGTTATTACAGAGGGTACAAGAACAAGCTAAAATTTTCATTCTCGTTTTTCTGCCTTGGGCACGACGATTTGAACGATTTGGGTTATGTTGAGGACGATTTACTGGAGTTTTTTTATTTTCTTCGAAAAGAAGAATTCTTGAATAATACTGCCCTGATTATTTTTGGAGATCATGGTACACGATATGGCGCCATTAGAAGTACTATGATTGGAAAATTGGAAGAGAGACTGCCGTATTTTGCGATGACATTACCATCTTGGTTTGAAAAGAAATTTCCAGGTTTCGCAAAGAATTTCAGGACAAACGCTGAGAGACTCACAACGCCTTATGATGTCCATGCAACTTTAAAACATCTTTTGTCTTATCCAAATAGACCCGAAATTGACCGAGGGCGGAGTTTGTTTGAGGAGGTGGAACTATCGCGAACTTGCAAAGATGCCCGCATACCGGAGCATTTCTGCCCCTGTATGGAATGGAAACATGTTGATAAAAGTCACAAACACATTGTTCAGAGTGCTAAAGCTGCCGTTAAACTAATAAACGGGTTTATTGACGAGAAGCAGTTAAGCGATAAATGTGCAAAATTAACATTGAAATCTGTGAAGTTTGCCGTCAAGGAAATTCCCAACAAAGAAGTACAAGACTTTGCAAACAAGAAAGGTTCCTTACTTGCAGGCAAGTAATAACAGTTACAGTAAATGGTAGAGTAAATTAGCGGTCGTCTTTCGTTGTGGCTCCAGCAGATTCGGTTCTAGTAAATTGGAACCAGAAACCAAATAACTTGTGATAGTGTATCACGTTTGCAAGTGACAAAATGATTAGTTTGACAGTTTGGTAAATACTTACCGATTATTCCAAGAGAAGGCGTTGTATATGAGATGGTAAATTGCCAGCAATGCGCCGAGTTGGCTGTAAATCATCTCACACCCAACAAGCGCAAATGAAATAATTGTTTTATTAAATTTCTTGATTTCTCAAACTTATCGATAATAATAATAATAATAACCCTTATTTAAGTGTCAGCTGACATAGCAGTAGAGAACCACTAAATGGGGACACTGTAGCTATGGATTAGAATATAGATTAGATTAGATTAGATTAGATTAGATTAGATTAGATTGGAATAAGATTAAAAAAAAACAAGCAAAACAGAAAATGATCAAGAGGTACAGAGAGGGCAATTAATGCACTTTTTGTCCCCA
>JAOBRD020975538.1:0-12041 GCA_027575215.2 Hydrozoanthus sils
AGAAGGAGCCGAAAGCTCGTATGCTTCAACTCTGTATAAGTACTGTGTATAAGTTTAAAACTTTTTATTAGTAAGACTGAAACTTTGTGATGCATGTCCTAAAAAGTAAATTTTTCAAAAATAAATTTGACAACACTGTAAGCTTTAACGATCAAGCATGATACACTGTTTTCCAATGTACAAATGTGTTTACCAAATTTTTCATAACATCACAGTAGCTGAACAATTAGCTAATCTAGTACCTTTTATAATTGGTATCAAGAATACTTTAACTTATGTTTACAGATACCAAAAATAAAATCTATAACAAAAATTCAAATTTTCACAACAGGTTAAAATAGCAGAAGATGGCGCAATGATTTCAAGGCACAGTAGCCTTGTGGTCTGCTCCTTCAGTATTGTTGATGACATCAAAAGTTCCTCCAGTGAAGGTACAGACACTTATTATATCAGTTATATTAAACTTCAACAAAAGTTCTTCGATGAAGACATTACAAAGAAAAACATAATAACTATATTAACTTATTAAAACAGGGAAATATGCAGTTGCCATTGCGAAAGCACCTGAAAACTACCAAACACTTCCCAACTATTTTGCAAATGTCATTGAAGATGTAAACAAGTTAGCAGCTGAAAAACATGTTACAATTGAGGGAAAGAATATTCCTGTAGAAGTGTTCCTTTGTGGGGATTATAAATGTTTATTGATAATGATGGGCATGAAGTCAGCTACTTCTCACAACTCCTGCATCTACTGCAAGTGCTCAGCAAAGGAAAGGTACTGGCTCTATAATAAGCAGTTCATTATATGATTTAACTATTGCTGGAGAGCATTTTAGCTATGGGAAGAAATGGCCCGAATCGAAAAGATTCATCATTGAAGTGAGACGTATTAGCTCACAACTTAAGTTTTAGCTTTCAATCTTGACTTTGTAAGCAAGCTTATGACAACAGAAACAGTTCAAGCGCTTGTTCCCTTCCCCATAACCTACGACACATATTACCTTCCTTTACCGCTCACAAGTTGACAAGCACCCACGCTCAATGACCCTAATCGTTTCAGAGAAAAACTTTTAAAAACTGTCACCACACCTTTAAGTATTTTATTTAAAAAAGGATTGGTTTTAGGGTTCAGTTCCCCTTGAAGATTTTTTCCATTCTACTTTTAAACGGGCATGAAATCTGTTGTTTAACTTTGCTCATTCATTCAATATCAATAATTCAGAGGCAACATGAACCTGCCGCCAGATTATTTTAAATCCGTGGCGATGGAGCAAGCATCAACCTCTGCTCAACATTCCACTTGACCATGTCGTCATTGATGAGTTGCATTGTCTGCTCCATACCACCGATCGACCCCAAGAAGGCATAATATCAGCATGCATCTGGTGGGATAGTGTGAGTAAAATGAGTTACAATATATACATGGTAAAAATCAAAGTATCAGTATGTAGCTTCAATGGTATTACAGAAATATTGTTAATAATATAAACTAAGTAAAAAAAAATTAGCAACAAACCCGCTATCTTTCTCACAAACTAATGTTTTCGTTCAAATGCAAGACAATCGGGGAAAACCTGCATCCAGAAAAATATCAGACCACCTCTAAAAACTAGTTGCAACCATTCGTTCCTGTGACGTGCCATTTTCAGTTTGGGAAAATAAAGAAGGCAAGCTAGACTGGACGTCCCTGATGGGTGGTGACAAAAAGAAGTTATTTCGCTCACTACCTGAAAAGTTTTACAGCTGTCTGCACCCCCAGCATAAAGATCAAGTTGTGGAGCTCTGGAAAGTAAGGGTTCTTACCAATTTAAGTTTTTAATTATGCAGCGACCTGTTGGATTTTTAACATCTGACATACAAATATTGATCTTCTCGTAACTAGAACTCCAGATAACTGAAATCATTTTCATTTTCATTAGGAGCTTCAAGTCGTGTTAAATCAGAACAGTAATAATTGTATATTTTTATCGATAGGACTTCAGAAAGCTGTATGATACCATTGCCACCGATGATCCCTCCCAAGCCACTATTGGTGAATCTCAATTGAAAGTAAGTTCATTGTGGGGCACTTGTAAGTAATCTTACTTGGTATAGGACATAACCAGAAATATACTGAACTTTTATAGTGCTTTCAAACTTGATTACTAAATTTTAAGTTAAACAAAAAACAAATATATGGTTCTTTTTCTAGAGTCACTAACCTTAAAAGAAGACATTTTATAAGCTGAAGGCTAGTTATATTTTCAAAAAAGAGTTTTTCATTTTTCTCTATCTTGTAAGCTCTGGCTTTCTGTTTAAATTAGCTCTAGAGTTACGCAGTCTTATAAATGCAAAACATTGCGAACGTCTTGTTTTCTGATTTCCTTCATCATACCAAGCATTAGAATGGGGCAAAGTTCTGGCATTCCTTGGAAGTTCAAATGCGCCAGGATGGAAGGAGTTTATTATAACTCCTTATATTCATGTTCTCATTATCCATGTATCTGACCTCATGCAGAGTTTGAAGGGGATCAAGGAGTTTAGAGCGCAAGATCAGTATCATTTCTTATAATGAACCTTTGTCCAAGGCTTTTAAGCCAGTGTCAAATGTGTAAGATTAAATCATTGTTCTGTGTCTGAAGTCCAGGTGCAGCTCATCAGTTTTTTGCTATAAAAGTTCAATACCGCAAATGCTCTAATATTTATTTTTAGACCTTCCAAAAGGGGGGCTCATTTAAAAATTGTGATTAACCAAAGACATACAAACATAACATGAAGCCAGAATACTAAACAAATTTAATAGCAACTCAGATTAACTATGTGTTCGTTAGGCTCTGGCGATAAAATAGCACCTTTGGAAAACTAAAACAAATAAAACCGTTGACAAACTATATTTGAGACACAACATGCCTTTGCTTATGTTTAAATAGCTCTCTTGCCTTTAAATTGGGATGGGGGGAGATATTAGAGAGGGGGACTTATTTAAAGCTTGAAGCTCTAGACAGGGGATTATTAGAGAGGGGATGGGGGCTTGTTAGAGTCTTTACGGTTAGTATTTTCTTTCAATTATAGGAGTGGAAAAGAGAAATGACGATTTCAGAAGGTTCTTTCTACACAAGGTTGACAAGCGGGACACATTGAAGGATCTTCTTGTTGTAGAATAAGGGACTGGAGAAACTGGAACATGCCAGAAAAACTGAAATTATCAAAACATCGCCGGGACTTTTAAAAAAAATGTGTATTATGCTAACAAGAAGCTGGAGTGTCCTTGGCATTTATTCCTGTGGGTAAGCCATCCTAACAATAGTAGCTAATACTCAATGCTCTACTTGCAATAGAATAATTAAGAAAAATAGGGCTATAGAATGTGATCTTTGTTTAAAGTGATACCGTCTTAGGTGTAGTTTGATCTCTTCTAAACAGTTTAACAAAATCTCGATTACTGGAGAATTTTGGCTCTGCCAATGCTGTCGTGACGATATTTTCTTCTTTAATACGATTGAGACATCTGAATTAATTGATATGGCGTTTATTTCGAATATAAGTTATTTATGCAGTTCTAATGTCTCTAAATCAAAATTGAAGAATTAAAGTAAACTTAATATATTATTGTTAATTGAGAACATTTCTTCACTTTCAAATATTGACGCTGACATTAATTTACGATATCAATGCAATTTTAAGTACTACTCGACTCGTGATTTTCATAATAGTCAAGAAATTAGAGATACTAGTTATAGTCAAGAATCATTTTCCCTTCTTACTGCAACATAAGAAGTCTTGCTGCAAACTTTGATAGTCTCTCAAATATGTTGACTGAGCTTAGTCATTCTTTTAGTGTTACAGGCCTTTCCGAAACTAAACTGCTTGTTGGAAAAGACCCAATCGTTAACGTAAATCTTCCGCAGTATCATTTTATTTCCAATCCAACCCTCTTATCAGCAGGAGGCGTTGGAATGTATATTAAAGGCACGATCAATTTTACTCGAACAGATGATTTAGGTGAAAGGATCGAAAATTATGAATCACTGTGGATAGTCTAATTAAGTTTCTTTAAAATCACTGTTTTTCTCTCTTTATTAAGTTAACTAAATACTACTATGTTTATTATTGTATCTGATCATGCATGAGTGACACAGTGAGAAACGATCGAAATCTGTAGCAACTCAGATTTTTTTTTTATTGTAATCCACCATAATTAAAAGGCAAAATTGGTTTAAAATACTGCATTTCTTATGGACGATAGTATGACTAGTCCTCTCTCTAAAGATTACGATCGATTTGTAAGAAAATATTTAAGACAGGTTTTTTTTGAAGTTCGAGCAACGCGCAAAAATACCATAATTTCTTTTGCGTATCCGCAGAATCACCAAAAATATGCGAGTGGGTTAACTCGATTTTTGTTTCTTGGTACGTAAGCGGCTGTTTTAAATTTGAAACTGCACATTCTGGAATTTGGCATTTCAGCCGGCAAATATTCTTGGGATAAGGAATCAAAGTTTTACATTTTGCTGGGTTGAAGTTGAAAACTGCGGAAACTACATTTACTTGAAAATTGACTGTTTCGGCACGTTATGGCGACAGACCTTTCGCAATTATTGGAAGGAGCTGAAGTTTGTGAACGATCGTGGAGGTAGAGTCATATGTTCTTTACTTTGTGATAGGCATGTTGAGATTGTAAAGTAAATCAATTATTCTTTTGGCTGGTTTTAAACGTTTTCCATGAGAAATCGGCATTGTAACAGTCCTAGCGTTAATGCGGATGTTTTGTGATTCGGTTCTCTGCTTTTATACAAATGGCGCGTAATGTGTTACCGAGAAAACCTATGTTTTTGCAGTTTTTTTACCCCATAATACAGCGTCAGGCATTCACAAACCTTCGTGAAATATTTTGTTTCCTTAGATTTCCTACCTTAGTGGAAGATGCACAACGCAGTCTGGTTTAATTTTATATCTTGCAAACCCGTTTTCGTTTGGCAGTCAGCAATGCCGTTTTAATTTCAGAGTTCTGTGTGAATTAGGTGATGTCCATAAATAAATGATGTTAGGAAAAAAAGGAACCCGATAGCTTCAGAAATGTAGTAGTGATAGTTTTTAATTTGTGATCTTGAACCATCAATGGTTTTCTGGCTCAAAAACTCCTCTCGGAAGACCTTTTGGCCTTTAAAATTAAGTTTCTCTGTTTACGTTTGAGGCCGACCGATACAACACTTTAATTTCATAAACAATTTTTAATTCCTGTTTCTAAGTTGAACACTTGCCGATCTTATTTTGAAGTTTCACTAGAACAGTTTTTTTTTGTTATCTCTCTGTTGTCTTAGACATTCATGCGAACGATTTTAGTATAAACAACTGTGCCGAGTTAAAACTTTTAAAAACAATGCTTTTATCTATCGATGTACAAATTCAAATCCTGTCTTGTTCGGCAGTCAATGACATGTTCTTACGTATGAAGTTGTTTTCATTTATGCGGCGACTTGAACCTGCAATGATTTTCTGGGTTAAAAATGAATTTGAATCTGGGACGTTTCTCGTAGAACGACCTATTCACGTGAATATCGAAAAGGCAAAGTGATTGTTTTCGTTCGATCGCCGCTAAGCCTAAAATATGGAGAAACTAATCAGTGATAACGTCGCGCGTGTCATTTATATTTGGGATTGTAGCTTTCTATTCATTGCCATCAATCCCAGGAAACAAATTAAAATATTTTTTCTAAAATTCTGTTGTAATTACAATACATGACGACCAGATAAAATACGTTAGATAGTCGGTTCAGCTCCCGGGACTACTATCTTCACGGCGTCCATTTGTAAAGTCCTACATATTTGTAAACTGAATATACATACAAATATTTGAGTTGCAGGTTCCGCATCAGATTTTAAATATGATTTTTAACTGTTTTATTTCCTCTAAGTAAAGTCATTGTATTATTGAAGTGTTTTTGTTCGAAATGTACCAGTGACTATACAATTTTAAAAGGAAGTTGTGCTGTTTAATTAGATTGTAAATATATTCTAAGAAAAGAACTGGAACTAGATGGAAAGAACTTCAAATATTTTTAGCACTGCTTGTAACAAAACCAAATATTTCCAACTATTACATCAAACTTTCTTCAGGTAAGTAATTCAAGCGATACTTGTGTTTGAGTTGTTTAGATGTCTGTGATATCTGGACCAGAAACTTTTGGTTTGATTTTCATGCAATACTGAATCTCTTTCAATCTGCTGAATCATTACTGACTGGCACATTGTTGCAGTGTATCGCTTATTTTTCTCATATCTTCCTTTCATGTAGCAGTTGATCATGATTTCCTTCTGTCTGTCACTAAATCGCTTACATGTTCGCATTGGCCTTCTTAGTTTGCAGGCACTGCCAGCCACAGAAATTTGTAAAGTTTCCTTTTCTACATTTAATTGCTCACTTGTAACTTCGTTCTTTCCTGCATGCTTGACTTTAATTTGGGAAATTTTGTCATTAAGAACTTTACTTTCTGTTCGTTTGTTTTTTGAACAAAATCTTTGGGTGACATGTGCTTTTAAATTGCCAGATCTCAAGAATTCTTTGCCACAGTCAGGGCAAATATTGTTGACAGTTGATTGTCCATTCTCAATAATTGTGGCTTCAACAACATTTTCAATTGAACTCTCTTCTCCATTTAAGAGTCTTTGCGACTTCTCTGTTTTGGGGGGCTTAACTCTTTTACTTCTTTGGCCAAACTAGTACAAAAGTTGCTAGTTACACCTGAGCTGTCTGACGGGTAGTTATGGTTCCAGAGTTTCGTTATTTAACTTGCACTATGTCTTCATTTAATCATTGTTAGTTTGAAATCTTGCTGTTAAATGAGATAATTCATCACCAGATTAAAAAAATACTCAAAGTCTGAAAAGTCAGTAACTCCGGTCATTGTTCGTGCAGAATCTGGCTCTTTGTCCCTGTCAATGCAAACACCATAGAAATGTGTCCCCTTGTAGCCAATTATTGGTTCCTCGTTCAATAGCCTCCCCAAAGGTGACACCGTGCCCTTCACATCTAAACCGTTTAAGGGAAAACTTCAATGTTGCAAAGTGACCATCCAGTTTCGTTTTCTCCTTTGTGGTTCAAAGTTACGGAATTGATGCGCTTGCACACCAGTGAGCTTGACAATGTTTTGAATCCACGAAACCAAAGAAGTGTTTTTGTAGTGAGCTCCATTATCTGTCCAAAGGGTATTTTTTTCAGTTTCAGGATGAAGTGCCTTAAAATTTCGAATCGATTCCTCTAAACAGCTTGCAGAAAAAAAAAACAGTTTTGTATGTCGTCACTTTCACTGTACAGGTCGTGAAACTCTGTAGTAATGTCTCGTTCCTCCTTTTTCCTTAACATGAACATTGACCTATGCAATGAAACACCCTTCTTGGCAAACCAATCTTTCTGAGGCTCAAATAATTTTTGAAACAGCAGTTTCACCATGTAGTCTGCCACCATCACTGCATTTAAATATCTTAGCACGGCCCGGCTTTTCTCTTGCATAGCTCTTTGCTAGACCTTCTGTTACACTGGTCGACAGTGAGTTTTTTCTCTATCATCCTATCAATACGGAAAAGGACTAACTTTGTAAGCTTAAGTTATTTTTTTTATTAGTTTACTAAATAACTTATTTTATTTTGAAACACATATAGTTTGTTTCTACAAAATTGTACAGAAAAAGCTCATACTGATTCATTAAAAAAATATGACAAGTTTATCTTTTCTTTTATTTTAGGAAAAAGGAGCCAACAGTGTGGACCAGAAACTGATTTTGAATCTCTTAACAGTAGTTGGGTTTGAGAAAAATAACAAAAGGGCCTAACAAGTTAAATTTCAAATTAATAGCTCCAAATGCGCTAATACCTACAAGAAACTTCACAGTACTACTGTATGATGTTTAGAATAATTATCTTTGGAGTTTTCTGTTCGTTCTTGGCCTTTGGTTCCACGTAGTTGTTGAAAGCAATAAATATTACATAGTTTTGTTGTTCAGTGTTAGAATAGAGTAGTTAATTATCAACATGCAGCATTGTCAAAGGCTTTCGCCTTTTTTGCACTTTCACTGTAGTGTTCATAAAACTCTGGCTTTGTTTCTTGTAGTTTCCGGAACTATCAGATTTTGTTTGCAAGTAATTGTCGTCAAATTGTGAAGCTGAAGGGCATGAAGGGAAGGCTTTGACAACCGAATCTGAAACATCGTCTCGTGAAGTTCTTGGTCAGTGGATTACACTTTATAACTGTGGACGTATCAACATCACTTCCGAATCGCAACTTTGCTTTTGCTTTGTCTACCTCTCTAAAACAGCGAGGTTCTTCTCTGTTTCGGCATTTCCAGGTACTTCTGTTTTTGGGAGGCTCTTGGTTCGGCCAAACGCTTGGCAATTCGCCATCCTGTTGGGGACGTGTGACTTGGGATATGACAACGAAAAGCAGTTGCCTTGATTTAAAAAA
The DNA here is from genome assembly GCA_027575215.2 of Hydrozoanthus sils. Classification (NCBI taxonomy): domain Eukaryota; kingdom Metazoa; phylum Cnidaria; class Anthozoa; order Zoantharia; family Hydrozoanthidae; genus Hydrozoanthus; species Hydrozoanthus sils. Next base: position 8,441 of record JAOBRD020975538.1, read on the forward strand.
TCCCAGTTGTTCAGCATCATTTTAAAGTATCGATATCAACGCGAAATAATATGTCATGAAAAATACCTGGTGATTCTTCTGAGGGCGAGTGACAACTGTAGTGTTAGTTAAACTCCCATTAGCCTTTGCAGTCAGTTAAAAGTATCCCAGAAGCCTTAGTGAACTCAGAGTTTACATGTGCTTTGCTTGGATTAAAGTGTTATTGTTGAACCATTGAAAGCCTCCTATTTCTCTCGGAAGCAGCAACACGTTGGTGAAAGCGATGTCAGAACATCCGAAGAGGAAAATAATTTGATGCTGCAGGAAAGGTAGCAATCTCCTCAATGCAGATGGAGCACTCAATTTTCCACAACCACTACAACATTTGCTCGGCCACATCACATGCAACTCTCTCTACAATTTGAAGCTGGGAATGCTACAAACAATCTGTGAGGGACTTGAGTTGGATGTACCAAAGAAACCAATAAGAAAAAAAGCTCCGTATATTAAAATACATGAAGAAGTCGTCCGCCAATGCAGCTGCAACAAGGAATGATGTTCATACATTTACTATACGGAAAACTTCTACCGAGATTCATAAAAAGCATCTAAAGTAATAGTATTATGCGCTTCTTGTATTTCTCTTTAACATCGAGTCAACTTATACAATAACTAATTCATTTAAAAAATCAGTTATCAATTTTGTGCTTCTAAAGGCTGATGATCAATGTTTAATGGATTTCATTTGTTTTAAATTTATATAGTTCATTAGTATGATCATATATCGTTTAGAACTCACCAGTCATGGTTTTGATATAGGTAAAAATCATTTGGTCAAAGCTAAGACAGGCTACTCTTTGTTCGTTTAAGTTTGAATCAGGGTGCAAATATGGAAAGTTCGATGAACATGTTACCTATTTTACTCAGTAATTGTTTACAGTGCGGTAAGAGGTTTTGAAATTTTTATGTATTATTTCTTTAGCCATAATTTGGTAATTTTTGTTTGAACAGAAGGATTTTAATTTCGATGGTTGTCAGTTACTCCTGAGGAAACGGACGCCTTTCGTTCCTCTTCCCTGTTTTCTCAAGCAAGCTGTCATTAGGACCCTAAAAAAATTGAAAATGAAAAAAAATGAGAATTAATTAATATGTTGTGACTGTTCATACTAAACGTCAATAAAATACAAAATTATTCGTTGGACTTGATTTCATTTTACGTCCATCTCTTTTTTAAAATTCAGTTCTATACCTTTCAGATGAAGTACAGTTTGCAGCTTTTGTAGGCAGTTAACTGAAGTCTGGAAAGTATTTCTCTATTATGAACTCCAGCTTGCGTGACAAGCAAAGACACGTCAGATTGTTGTTTGATCGGCAAAATGATTGTTGTGCATTAGCTTTCTTTTTCAATTAGCATTCCTTATTATTTCCGTACGTTTTATTTTTTTTCATTTCAAGTAACTGGTTTTAATTAGGACGTTTTAATACGTCCTAATGCTTATGGGCCTGAAGTGACTCGGCTTGACTTTTAACCCTTAGATATATTAGCAAAATAGCGTTGACGATGGTCCAATTATTTTGATTTGTTGCAGCGAGGACCTTAATGTTGAATACACGGAGATAAATGAGGTTGACGAGGAAGCTACGCTGATAGCCATTTTTGTAAACGAGGAAGGCACAGAACAACAAGATGGGGGAGCTTGGGGGAAAGTTGTGATGGTAGATGAAGACGAGAAAGCAGATTGTGAAGAGAGAGAAACAGTGGAGAAGAAAGTTTACATGAGAAGATGGTTAAGTTACTCAATGAAATGTATAGCGATGAAAAGGCAAAAGTTAAGGAACAACTGACATTTGTGGAGAATGATAGCATTATGGTGGAGATCGAGCGAATGAAGTTGCTTGAAAGGAAGTGTTTGGGCATGGGTTGCAGTGCAAGTTGTGGTGTGACAAGCAAAAAAACTTGAGGCTGGTGTTTTGCAGGTCAGCTGAAAGTGCGAGTCAGGCCAAATGAATAGATGGGCATCCTCCTCGGTATTTGGCTACCATAACAATCAACCATTGTGTACTGTAAGCACCATAATTGCACCTGTCATTACTGTTTATGGGAACAATTTTGAGAAAATGAAGATGTTAGCAGATTTTATTAATCTGAACTTAATTTCAGACAACAAACTGTTGCATTCAAAGACTTTTTGCTATTCCCGAAATGAAAATTCTGGGAACAAATCCAACAGAGACTGTTAAGCTTGTTCAAAAATGAAGATATGGTTCTTTTTTGGCGATAGGTGGAATGAGTCGCCCGGACATACTGCGAAGTTATGCGTTTATAGTTTGATAGAGCATTTTCTGAATGTAAAAATGGATCTTGAAGTTGTTGATGTTCGCCGTTCGTTTATGCTTTTTGCTATAATGCTTGTCCAGTGCATTCCGTGCTTGAAATGGCTTTTCACAGAGGGTACAAAATGTCCGATAGAAAGTGGCCACACTTGAACGTTGAGGTTTTTTTTTGTTTCTCACCTAATTTCCTAACAAACTTGCATTTGTGTGTTTAAAACAAAGGGCTATTTCCTGAGCATTGGAAAACCGGGTAATTTTAGCGCACGCCGGACCCTGGCGTACTTTGGGAGAATTTCTTCTTTGGTCAGTACTAGCCAGGTTTTGCTTAAAGTAACCAAAAGGGGGTTAGAAAGAATTACCCACAATGCATTGCGCCAGATGAAAGATTTTTCTGTTATTTGGAAGTTTCACAAAACGGATTGAGCTCTCGAAGGTCGAAAAAAGTATGTGCTTTTATTCAGGGCACAATGCAATAATTGTTCACTTAGTTGTCTATATGTGTTGGTGTTATGTTTTTCGTTATTTGGGTGAATGAAAGTTCAATTAGGAACGATCATTTATTACCGACCAGCTGCACATTGTCAAAAATTACATTCGAGTATATGCAAGCTGGAAGATGGAGTTTGCAAACACATTCAAAATTAAAGGAAAAGATTCTTGACAAATTAGGTAAGATCAGCAGGTCAACAAAGAAAGTGTCGTCGAGCAAAGGAACAGAGATGAAGGATTGAAAAGAAGAGCAAAAAATTGCAATAAAACAGGCCAGGTTAATTCTACAATCTTGCTGTCCTGATAAAACTGAAATTTTGGAGGGCAAATAAAACCTTGTCAACTTCACAGACATAAACTTGTCATTAATACATAATCTTCGTCCCAAACTACATCTGAATGGGATAACGTACCTCTTGGAAAAGGGGATTGTCGGAGCACAAATCAAAGATAAATTTGAACAATTTAAAGCCATTCTAATCAGCAGCCCATTTGAAAAATGCAAAAGCCACTGGGGCTGCAGTTGTTGACCAAGCTGATGATGATGAAACTGACCTTACAGATGATGCTTCAGATGATTCTGTAGATACTGGTGCAGTGGAATCAGTGCAGTAGCAAGGGAATGGGGGGGGGGGACAGTTTCCCCAATTTTTGAGGCTACTACTACTTCATAGAAAGCAGTAGCTACTGACCACTCCAGTGTAAACGACTGTTCCATCAGTCCATGTCTTTTTCTGCACCCCCCTTGGCCATTCCATTTTTTGTCTGGCACACTCAATTTCTCATCAGCGCCCCCCCC
>JAOBRD020975648.1:0-12041 GCA_027575215.2 Hydrozoanthus sils
GATCGAAATATGATTTTTCGACCACAATTGCATTTCTGGCGATCGAACTGCCAAGATTGGTCAGATATGGCCACCCGTTTTTCAACCAAACCCATGGGCAACGCTTTCGAATTGCCTCCAGTTTCACGTGAATATACACGCAGAGTCAGGCATGTAGAATTAGCTGCACATTTACACGGAAACGTATATATACACTTAATATACGTACATACATACCCATACACATGTATACACATAGACACTAAGCACACTTACACTTGTGCAGACACATGCTCGCCAACACGTAGACATACACGCACACAACCACAAACACATACTCAAGTGTTGACTTACGTACAGACGATTGACGATGGAAATAAATAACAATATCATTTGAACAACCAATTGTCTTTCTAGAAACATTACAATAAAAGTATAATTTATCGAAGTAAGTATTTAGTTCTTCTCGTTTAAAGAAAGATAATGAAAAAGATATTACCGGACAGGAGAAGGAAAATGAAAATTTGAACGAGAGTCTTCATCCTCTGCTCAATTAGCTGAAACTTAAGAAAAATATATATGTTCATATATATATTCATAAATATCATATTAGAATCACACCGGGGTTTTAACCGGGCTCCTGCCACATGGGAAATATATACAGCATTTTACTAGGTGGGTTTGCCAAAGAGTCGATTTAAACACATTAATGTTGTGTATCTCTTGGATTTCAAAATTAAAGACTGGTTCTATTTCGTCAGCTTACCTTTATTGAAAAAGTCTTCGCTTCAAGTTCAATAAGCAGTAGCTACCTCAGAACTGTGAAATCAGCTTAAAGGAACTGATATTTATAAGAAAACAGCAAGTCATTAGCCTTGAATATTTAGTTTCTCATCTCATTTGAAACACTAATTAATCTAAATTATGTCACCTTAATACACTTAACTGCACGCCCTCTTGTCGGTCTCTAATTGCTGGTAATAAAGGGTCGACCGATTATCGGATTAAGCGGAGAAGTGAATGACTCTGTCATATTGTGATAAATATCTTGTGCCATGCTTCGCCAGAATATATAATCATCCTTTATATTGTACTCCCTCTTGTTGGTCTCTTTCTGCTTACAATGTGTCAACAGTACCATGTTGGTGACTTGTTCGGTTCATCATTCACGTTCCGTATTCAACATCCGTGTACCGGCTAACTTATTTTAAACAACTTTAATTAACAATAAGAATACGAGCTAACAATTTCTATCGGCTGGTAAAATGACGAGGGCGAAGCCCGTGTCGTTTAGTCAATAGCCGATAGAAATTTCAAAACGAGTATTCTAATTGCTTTATTATAAATCCTTTTAAGAATAAACAACAGAACTACAATTAATAATTTGTAATATAAAAAGTTTCAATTTCTTCAAACAGTTAATGTTGATAAAAGCAATTTTTGCGTGTAGATGTTCAGTTGAGTCAATTGTGTTTTTAAACTGTTGCTGGAAACATATTCAGCCAATAGAAATTAAGAGCGAGTATTCTAATCGTTTTAGTTGAAATCTCCAGAGAATAGGTAACATGACCACAATAATTCGTAATAAACAAATATTATTTCTTCAAACAATTTTGGTGTTAACCTCTCTTTGCATGCAGATCCGCTCGGAAGCCTGTCGGAGTGAAATGTGTTAAGTTGGTTCAATTGAGCAACCACGAGGTTTATAAGCAGTTCTAAGAGATAACTGTGATAATATCAGTTAAAAAACTGTTTTTTATAAAAAGATGCTCTCCACCAGACTTAAAATGGTACAAGTTAAGAAAGAAGGAGTTCTCAGAAATGCTCGGATCTTGGCGACCATAGTTGTCTATGATCGGAACTATGCAGTTAAGTAGGATTGTTTGAAAAACAATTACCGAGCTGGCCGCTCGAAAACAACTTTTCCAGCAGCTCAACATAGCAATAGGATTTTTACGAATGGTTTTTCAAACGCTGGATCAGTAACGACGGACCAAGTTTTAAAGCTTTTCAAATTTAAGTGTCGCTTGTATGGCTTTTAGCGACGAAACTTTGTATGGTTTTCCATCTTTTTGTCGCAAAGAGAAGTAAAATTGCTGCAAACAGGTATTTAACTCTTCTTTGCTCTGTTCTTCAATTGGAGTTTTAAATTTAGTTTGGTTTGCAAAAGAGACTGTGAATTAACTTATTGCAAAATTATTGTTTTTGCTTCAAATTGTGTTTGTCGGAAACATTTTCAAAGTAAAACATGTGAATTAAGATGAACTATTTTTCGACATTAAGTTCTACTTACAATATTAAAAATGTTTATTCCGTATTTTGTTGCTTTTTTGTCTTACTAGCTGGCACTGAGCTCTTGAGAAGTTCTTCAAGAAGTTCTTCTGTCGCTTCTTCAAAACATTTTCTCTACTCACCGTCTATCGGCCGATATAGACCACTAGTAGAGTAGCCAATCAGAATGCGAAATTGGCAATAGACCACTAGTACAGTTTGACTAACACCCGATAGATAGAAAGTAGGGAACCAATTAGATTACAACTTTTGTGACAGCGGCTTGATTTATACTAATATAGAATAGAGCCTCAACGATAAAAAAAATAGATAAACGTAAGCTAAATAAAAGGCTATTTGTAACGAGCTAGTTTTTGACCAACTTTGATTTGTGTTGTTTGGCTCAACAGAGCCGGAACACGATCTAGGTTATAGATGTTGCTCGCGTGCTCAATCCTGCAGCTGCCTTCCATTATGCGATTTTCGTCATATGTATCGTTCCTTAACTGCTGCGACAACTCAAAAACAAATTGCTAACTGTAAATGTGTGTCTTACCGGCCTACTTAGCTTAGTCTAAACATTTCTAATATAGAACGGATCCTAATCGATGAAAGAATTAGATCAAAGTGGGCCATGGAGACCAAGGGACCGAAGATTTTATGAAAGAAGTTAAAAAGAATAAAAAATATCTTTGTAAAACAATGATAACAAATTAATATCATACGGAAGAAATGTGATCGAGAAGGAATTAATCATTCCATGCTTGAAGGAAGAAGGAAAAGAAACACGAATATTTTTATCGATGTTACAGGTTCTGAGAACCTTGCTCTCAACAAGCCTGCAAATCGGTCCTCTACTCATTATGAGGCCTAGGCGTCCTGGGCAAACGATGGTGACTCATATGGGCACTTCTGGAGAGACTCTTGTTCCCATACCCTAGAATGATTGAAACCTTGACGGGGCGTAGACCTTAAGTCAAACCAGACTGTTGCAAGGGTGGACATTTTTGATCGTCTGCATTGTTGTTCTCAGCACATGAGAGGTTTGACATTGGCGTCGATGAGTCATCCGTTTGAGCATTTTAAAATGAGTATGATAGTAATTTGTTTGGTTTAATTTATTTAGTATTGACTTTATAAAGGTGGTTCGTGTGATGCGCACTAAGTTGGTTATACAGCTCCCCATAGACATCAGAAACGGAGGAGCACGTGCAAGTATTTAGCAATCGGCAATGATGACCCAATACAACAAGCTATGATTAACTTCTAGTATGTGTAATGATGACCCAATACAACAAGCTGTGATTAACTTCTAGTATTGGTAATGATGAACCAATACAACAAGAACTGATTAACTTCTAGTATAGGTAATGATGAACCAATACAACAAGTAATGATTAACTTCTAGTATATGGTGGCAATGATGAAACAATACAACAGGCTGCGATTAACTTCTTGTATGAAAAATGATGAACTGATACAACAAGAACTGATTAACTTCTAGTAGGGGTAATGATGACCCAATACAAAAGCTTTGATTAACTTCTAGTGGGGGTAATGATGACTCAATACAACAAGCTATGATTAACTTTTAGTATGAGTAATGATGAACCAATACAATAAGAACTGATTAAATTCTAGTAGGGGTAATGATGACCCAATACAACAAGCAATGTTTAATTTCTAGTGGGGGTAATGATGACCCAATACAACAAACTGTGATTAACTTCTAGTATGAGTAATGATGGACCAATACAATAAGAACTGATTAACTTCTAGTAGTGGTAATGATGACCCAATACAACAAGCTGTGATTAACTTCTAGTATGAGTAATGATGAACCAATACAATAAGAACTGATTGACTTCTAGTAGGGGTAATGATGACCCAATACAACAAGCAATGATTAATTTCTAATGGGGGTAATGATGATCCAATACAACAAGAAATTATTGCCTTCTAGTGTCAGTATTATGGAGAATTTTTAGAAAACCTCAAACTTTGTGTTGGACTTATAAAAAAACATTTATCGTTTCATTTTGTTGTTGAAAAACGTACCTGAAAATCTGAATGATAGAATATTCTATATTCAAAAATACGGAAAAAGTGAACATTTTTATGTAACCCACGAACACTTTTAAAAAAAAAACCATTGATCGTTACATTTTGTTGTTGAAAAATGTATTTGAAAATCTTAATGGTAGAGTATTCTATGTTAAAAGAATTCCGAAAAAGTGAATGTTTAGCCTAGGAGCACTTTTTAATAAAATAGGTACGCAAGCCAGGTACGTGGTCGGACATTAAAAACTTCCGATTTTTTGCTTTGGCTTCGATAATCTTTACATCAACAAAAATTTTATTATAGCAACACCTGTGTCTAAAATTACTTTTCAAAATTCGCATTCAAAACGTTTTTCGGTATGCTAAATTTTACATAAACAAGAAACAAATAAATAAGAAACGTTTGTTACGAACATTTCTGTAAGACGGGGTATTCTTTCTATTGGTGTGGAAGGTATAACCGTCGTACTTTTTAGGCGTAAGAATATACTTATGCCAGTATTCGCAAGGGGTTGTTTAAGAAAATCTCGTTTTCAACCAAGTCCTATTACGATCGTACCTTTGACGTTAAGGGCAACATGTGCGGCAACCCTCTACCTATCCAGAATAAAATGAAAACTTTCAATTGGTATTCTAAAGGGTATTTTTAAACCAACAAGTTTTGCTTAGAGTCAAAAATTTTCATGCCTTTGTATTTTTTAGGGTATTTTGGGACTTTTCCTTATTTCAAAGAGATTGTCATATAAAATACCAAACTGTTCCATATTAATGCATGGTGTTACTCTTTAGTTCCCTTTACCATCAAACTAAGGAACACTTTATATTCGTTTGAAATATTCATTGTCTTTAACTATATTTATGCACGGCTGGGTTGGTAATGTATTATTGACATATCGACGTTCAGTTGTCCATTTTCCTTTTTTTTAAAAAAACAAGAGAACACGGGTAAGCACAGCTACATCAACACAGGATACGTAGAATGTTTTAACCATTTATTTGCAATCCCTTACATAACGAAGCCAAGATGATATTCTAATTCTCGCTTTCATTTCACTTCAATGATCAATGTTACATTCAAAGTTAAGAAGTGTGTAGAAAATGGGAGGCTATGTTTTTAGAATTTATATACGCGATGCCTAAGCCAGATTTCTCTTTTCTCGAGTGATCCTTATTCTCGTACTATGTTTCACAACTGTTGTACCATTTATCTAAAAATAATCAAGAATATTTGGCATTCACCGCTTTTAATGACGTCACAGCTTGTATATTTCATATTGAAAGAAAAGCGCTGAAACATTTTGTATGAACAAATAACATTTCTATCCAATGCCTCCTAATACTCGCATCCTATACTACCCGCAATTCTTTAGTTAAGTTAACTTTTGTGCGAGCTTGTACTGTAGACACTGCCTGATTTTCCAGCCGCATTTCAAGCAATAGTAAAAAAAATATCAGAACATTATACGCATCGTGAGCAAATATAAAAACTTAACTAAATTTATTCCTAAACCGGAAGCAAAAATCTGAGGCCGAATTCCAAAATGAAAAACAAAATATTAGAATTGGCGTTAAAGTTAAATGCCAAACTACTCGGGACCTTGGAAAAATTTTGAAGTACTGAAATTGTGACCGGTATTTAGATAAATTTTTTTTCGTACACTCTGACTTCACACAGAGTAAGTATACCATAGCCTTGAAGGTGGACACTGACATATCTTCCTTTCAATGGTGCGTCACACATCACTCCAACGGATGCCAATTTGGAAAAATCCAGGCCTGAACTACAAAGCCGGTTTAAGCGAAAGTCGCTATGTGGACCTGAAAGCAACAAAAAAATTTATTTTCCTTGTGGATTCCGTATCAGCAAACTAAAAGTAAAAATTTTATGGTGCTAGGCTTTCCACGGCCTTGCTCGACAAAAACAATTTTTACACAACTAGTAAAGCTGTAAAGTGCAATAAAAACAAACGCAAAGAACTTCTTGCATCGTTTCGACATAAATATTATAGAATACTATTCTGTGGCAGCAATAGTAGAATATTATTTTAAAAAAGGCTCAAAACAAATTTAAAAGTTTTCAATTTTTATTTAGTATATACAATTGGGCAAAACAAACAAAAACAAAACCTTAGAATAGAGTAATAACTTTCGCTATAAAAGTTTTGCTCGCACAGAGTTAAACTGAACGTTAACTGTGGTTGATAGATCTCTTTTCTGCGACAGCTCGTATAATGGCAGCATGGACGACTCACCGACGCGAATGTCAACGTTTCTCAGTCGGCCAAAACAGCAGTCGATACGATTAAAGATGTCCACTCTGGCAACAGTCAGGTTTGATTGCAGGTCTACGCCCCACCAAGGTTGAGAGGATGCTAGGGTGTGGGAACAAGAGTGTTTAATAAAGTAAAGTCCATTTGTGTTACCATCGTTGGCCCGGGAGGCAACAGCCGAATAATGAGTAGTGGACTGAGTTGCAGGCTTGTTGAGAGCAAGGTTAACAGAACCTGCAATATCAACGAAAATATTCGCATCAATGAAAATGTTCTCGTTCTTCCTTCTTAGAATGATCAATTCCTTGTCACATTTCTTTCGTGTGATGTTAACCTGTTCTCGTTATTTTATAAAGATTTACTTTTATTCCTTTTAATTACTTTCATAAAATGATACTTTTTTGCAAGATTTTAACTAAATCTGAATTTAAAAATTCTTACATCCAAAAAATCAAAGAAATGCGCGCGTTTCTTACCATGCACTGCCCAAGTTCCTGCAAAAAAAAGAACAAATATGCAATTAACAAGACACTCAATCAGCTTTATAATCTCAAGTCAACATAAAGTTTTAGTTCCACGTTTTTTGAGTCTTTTAGTTTTGTGTTTTTAAAAGTTTTTGCTTTAACCATTCTTGTGATAATATCAAAATCACTAACATTACAGAGCAGTTTCAACCTCCAGGAGAGGGGAGAATACACTCTATATTGATATGATACGTATGAACTTCGAAATCTTGGTGGTCAAAAATGTCATTCCGGTATTTTCTAAGGGTTGTTAAAAAAAGTCCCTGTTATAAACCAAAAGCCTGCTATGTTTTAGTGTTAAAAAGCGCAACGCATTTAGACTGCTTGCAGTCTCTTTTTTTAGGAAATGTGCGTACTGAACAGAAAGTTAAGCAAAAAGTCCTTTGATAAACATCTTATGACGCAAGCACCTTTATTTACTGCATTTCACGTTAGGGGAATTTTTCGACGGTCATCCCTACCCTTTTAATCCCGAAGTCTCCCCCCCCCTCCCCTCCCCCTATGTTTTTCAACCTAACCCAAGGGAAACGCTTTTGAAATACCTCAGATTTCACACGAACATACACGCACAGTAGCGATATAAAATTACGTGCATATTTACTCGTCAACGTCTATTTACACTTAATAGATGTATATTAACGTACATACATACCCATACACATGTATACATACAGACACTAAATACACTTACACTTGTGCTTATATGCTCGCCCACACGTAGACATACACGTACACATACACACACAACAAACACGTACTGAAGTGTTGACTTACAAACGAAAGATGGTGTAAATAAATGACAATTTCATTTGAACAAGCAAATGTCTGTCTGAAGATTATAACAAAAGTATAATTTGTTGAAGTAAGTATTTAATTCTTCTCGTTTAAAGAAAGAAAATGAAAAAGATATTACCGGAGAGGAGAAGGAAAATCAAAAATTGAAAGAGAGTCAGCATCCTCCGCGCAACGAGCTGAAACTTAAGGGAAAAAATTATATTGATATTTTAAATATCACAGTAAAATCACGCAGGAGCTTTAACCAGGCTCCTAAATATATATAACATTTTACTAGGTGGGTTTGTCAATGAGTCGATTAACACATTAATGTTCTGTATGAATGTTTTATGTCTTAGATTTCAAAGTTAATGACTGTTTCTATTTAGTCAGTTTACCTCTTTTGAAAAAGTCTCCACTCCAAGTTCAATAAGCAGTAGTTACCCGAGAACTGAAAAATCAATTTAAAAGAACTGATATTTATAAGAAAATAACAAGTCATTAGCGATGACTGCTTGTTTCTCATCTTAATTAACCCACAAATTAATATACATATAATATCATCAAAAAGCAATTAACTGCACGCCCTCTTGTCGGTCTCAAATTGCTGGTAATAGAGGACCGAATATCGGATTAAGCAGAGAAGTGAATGACTCTGTCACATCTTACTAAATCTGTTGTGCCATGCTTCACCAGAACAATCATCTATTATATTACACGCTCTCTTGTTGGTCTCTCTCTCTGCTGACAATGTCTCAACAGTACCATGTTTGTGATTTGTTCGGCAGGCATTTAGCAATCGGCAATGATGAACCAATACAACAAGCTATAATTAACTTCTAGTATGGGTAATGATGACCCAATACAACAAGAAATGATTAACTTCTAGTATTAGTATTGTGGATAATTTATATTATAGAAAGTCTCAAACTTTGTGTTGAATTTATGAAAAAAACATTGTTTAGTTACACATTGTTGTTAACTTCTAGTATGGGTAATGATGACCCAATACAACAAGAAATGATTAACTTCTAGTATTAGTATTGTGGATAATTTATATTATAGAAAGTTTCAAACTTTGTGTTGAATTTATGAAAAAAACATTGTTTAGTTACACATTATTGTTGAAAAATGTAACTGAAAATTAGAATGATTGAATAATCTATATTTTATGGAAACCACGAATACTTTTTTAGAAATAAGGGTAACGCAAGGGTTACGTGGTCGGACATTAAAAACTACCAACTTTTGGCTTTGGTTTCGATTGGCTTTATATCAACAAAACAAAAATTTTATTATGGCAATACCTGTGTCTCAAGTGAATTTTCAAAATTTGAATTTAAAACGTATTTCAGTATTTTAAAATTTTAATTACATAAACAAGAAACACATTTGTTCACTGTAAGATGGGGCAAGGGGTACTCTCTCTATTGGGGTGGAAGGTATGGACGTCGTACTTTTTATAGGCGTAAGAATATACTCATGCAGGTATTTCTAAGGGGTTGTTAAAGAAACTCTTGTCTTATATCAAGAGTCTGACGTTATTTTAGGTATGAAAAACGCGAAGCTATTAGACTGCTGGCAGTGCCTTGTTTTAGCAACAGGAGTACTGAACAAGAAGTTTTAAAACACAAAAGTCCTTTGGCGAAAGTCCTATTCCGATCGTATCTTCCACGTTAAGCGCAACACAGGGGCACTTACCATAATACTGATACTAGAAGTCAATCATCGCTTGTTCATTGGGTCATCGTTAAACATACTAGAAGTTAATCATCGATCGTTGTATTGGGTCATCATTACCTGCTGTTCTAGAAGTTAATCATAGCTTGTTGTATTGGGTCATCATTACCCATAATAATAGAATTTAATCACAGCTTGTTGTAGTAGGTCATCATTACCCCTATTAAAATTAAATCATTTCTTGTTGTATTGGGTCATCATTGTCGACTGTTAAATGTCTGTACGTGCTCCTCCGTTTTTTATGTCAATGGCAAGCTGTATAACTGCCATAGTGCGCATCGCACAAACCACCTTTAACAAATCAAGACTAAATAAATTAAACCAAACAAATAACTATTATACTCTTTTGGAAATGCACAATGGGATGGCTTATCAAGACAAATGTCGAAACTTCTCATGCACTGCGAACAACAATCCAGATGATTAAAGATGTCCAACATTGCAACAGTCTGGTTTGATTGCAGGTCAGTGGGCCAGCACCGTTTCTAAACTGTTTTTTGGAATTCCTAAATTAGGATCGTTAGAGTACTGTCCCGCCGGTTGTTTGTTTTTCATTCAATAACACGCACTTACGACGTAGCCCAATCCACTCTGAACCGATTTTTGTAAGATGCAATTTCTATTTAAATGATAATGAATTAGAACTCGTCAATTGAGTTTCAAATCTTTCAAAAAGTACTTTTCCGCGTACTATCTTGTCAAATATTGTGTACAAACTCGAGAGTTTGTATAGTCTCAAACTTGTCAAACTAGTTTATGTTTCTTTTTTTTCTATATTTCGAGGTGACTGTTCAACCTAATCTTTACAAATATCAAGATGGAGTTTGCAATATTAATTGAGAGTCGTAAAAAGTTATTCGGGTTGAAATTGCCTTTATGTCTCTTTCAGAATAGTTGGGACTCGCCTAGCAGAAGGTGTTAATCAATCGGAATCACCTCGATTGGTTTGACGACGGAGTGTGGCCAAGGCCTAAGACAATCCGTAATCATTTAGGCAATCATTGAAATCCTTCATCTTTTGAATTTCAAGTTCTAGTTTCCCCTCGGTCAGCTTACCTCTATTGAGTATGTCTCCACTCCAAGTTCAATAAACTGTACTAGTTACCTAAAAACTGTGAAGACACCTTAAACGAGCTGGTAATCATAACATCGTGGAACGGCGAGTACGTGTTGGTACATCTCATTAACCTCTAACGGAATTAGTATAGCTAGTTAACACGAAACTTCGTGTCTTTTTGGGATTAGCATGATTGGGGAGTACGTTTTAAAATGACGTAATATCTCCAAAATGAGTAGCATTGAGCATTTACTTTACTTTTATTTTTTGTTTATTTTTTTCAAATAAAAAAAAATCTTAGCATAGCTTTTTACGTACAATACACCTTTAACGTCCCTCTCGTTAGTCAAAAGCGGAGGTTGACGCAGTGCTATGCCGATCATTCTTCAGGAAACCATACATACTAGCTGGAGCTGGCTCCAGTTATAAAAATTGATATATGTAAATTCATTTCTTATCAAAAACATCTAAGTTTCTATTTTTAAAATATTGCAGAATAAAGGTAAAGTTGCCCTTCCAGGCAAGAAAAGCCGGTGTTATGAATGTAAGAGACGCCGTTGGGGAAAAGTGTTTACCGCCACAAGAAATCTCAGACGCTACGAGCTGACTCACAAGCTAAGGGTAGTAAACAACATCAGATGTGCTAACTAACAATTGGCAAGGAAATAGAATTTAACGCGTCATGTGAAGCAATTTCACCAGCGAATAAACCGAGAACGTGCGAAATATTTTTGATGAGAAGTTCTGAGAAACGGCCCCTACCGCCTATCACGTTAATACGAACACCCAAAAGAAGACCAAAGTGGTAAGATTGTGTGAATAAATGACAAATTGTTTTAGGCCTTGTCCACATTCCGTCGTCAAAAATATCGAGGTGACTCCGATCGATTAGACATTCTGCTAGGCGAGTCGCAAATATTCCGAAAGAAGCATAAAGGCAATTCCGATTCGAAAAACTTTTTACAACTCTCAATTAACATTGCCAACTCCATCTTGATATTTGTAATGATTAGGTTAAACAGTTACCTCGAAACATGAGAAAAAACAGAAAACTAGTTTGACAGGTTTTAGACTGTACAAACAATCAAGTTTGTACGCAATATTTGACAAGATTTGGGAAAAATTACGCGGAAAACTACTTTTTAAAAGATTTGAAACTCAATTGACGAGTTTTAACGCAATTGAATAAAAATAGAAGATGCGTCGTACAAAAATCGGATCTGGGTGGATTGTGCTACGTCGTACATGCGTGTTATTGAATGAAAAACAAACAACCGGCGGGACAATACTTAACGATCCGAGTTAGGGACTAAAAAAAAAGCGGTTTAGAAACTGTGCTGGCTTATTATTATTATTTTTTCTTTG
>JAOBRD020975754.1:0-26157 GCA_027575215.2 Hydrozoanthus sils
GCCGCCAGAAAATACTTACACTGTGACAACGCTTACCACATCTGGTATCAAAAAGAACCTTTTCAGGGCAACGATTTTAACTCCTAAGAAATACGATATCAGTACCGGCCCCTATCTTACCAATAGAGGGAGAACCCTACCGGGATCTCACTATAATATCTATAGCTTTCTCATGAGATTGCTCTTCCTATAGCTATCTTCATGATTTTTATTTATTTTTTTTTCCTTAGCTATGTTGAATATATATAAGGTTACCACTGAGGTACTAAAATCTATACAAAATATTTCGTGTCACAAAAGTTCATATCTGTTTTGCATTTTAAATTTCTTTTTGTTTCCGTATATCTTGGTGGTCTTTAACCTTCCCCATATGTAAAACTTTATCCCTAGGCAACAGTGTAACAGAATTTTAAAGCATTAAACCTAGAACCTCTGACAAAAAATAGTTATGGGAACACTAAAAGGGAGGGGGGGAGGGGGGTCAATCGCACTCCCCCTAGTACTTTCGTCACAATTCATAGGACTGACATGCATGATATTTAGCATATATGATTAACTGATTTTGTACTTTTATTTAAGGTCGTTTGGGACCCTAGAAACTACTTAAAATAGAAGGTTGGGGTGTGGTAGGAGGGGATTATTAAAACTCTATTTCCTACAGAATCAAAAGATGGAAGACTGGGTTTGAAATGGATGTATGAGGGCATGTAGCAGCCAATCACGTGAGCATGGCTGCCATAACCTGGTTTAATTCCTGAATGGCAATTTTGCAGGCAAATCTTTCAAACTTTTATAATTTAATGGCATTTATGACCATTTGTCGGTTTAAGTACCTGAGCTCATCAATAAGGGCTAAGAAGGCTTAAACCTTGCCAATATCGAAGAACTGATTGTTGGCACTTTATTAAAATAAATTGTGATTGGTTTCATAGTACTGACTATCAAGGGATTTAGTTGTTTCTTTATGTTAATTTTACGTTCTGTCAACCTAAACAGAAAGATACCTAGTGTGTTAGCAGTGCTTTCTACGAAATGTTCTTGTAGGCATCTTTTAGAATGATTATAAAAGAACCTTGCGCAAGAAAGCGGCATGTTTTGTGGCACAGAGTGGCTGACAAAATAGGGTTCTTTTTGGATGTAAGAGACCTAAATTTTTCACCAACAGACCCGAATTTTTTCAAGTAGCCAGCCTACGAAAATGGTTTGCCTCTGTTTAGTCAGTAAGCAACTCTATCTTTCCTTCATTTAGGACGGCTAGGACACTAGGTAAGGCCTGTCCTAGTGTCCTACCTGTCCTAGTGTTCTAGCTGTCCTAAATGAAGGGAAGGTAGAGTTGCTACTTTGTGTATTTCTAACTGAACACAGGCAGCCCGTTTTTGTTATTAAGCAGGCTACTTAAATGGTTGAGGTCTTTTAGGAAAAAATTGGGTCTCTTACATCGAGAAAGAACCCAAAATAGTTAGTTTGTTGCAGGCCAAAGTCCTGCTATAGGGTTTGGTAGAAATGTGTAAAATGCTGAATCTAGTGGTATAGGAAAATTTGTCTGAACTCTGAACGATTATGAGCACTTTATTTTGAGTTTTCTTAAATCTTAATGATAAGATCCCCTTTGTTTGCTTCCAAAGCAACTTCCAGTTGTATTCTATCTTAGCAAACTTGAAAATCACATTTAATATCATTAGCTGTATGCGTTGAAGTATCAAGCCTCGACAAGCCTAATATGAATTGGGTGGGGGAGGGGTGGAGGGTGGGGACAGTAGTAGGTTTACCCAGGGTGCCAGAGGTGTAAGAGGGGTGGGGTCCCCTCTCTCCCCAATCCCTCTCAGACTTCTGGACCCGGGTTATAGTAGGTTCTACTTGACAAATTATATTTAATATTTTGTTTTGTTAACTATGGGGTTAAACTCCTTTTAATATTAATGCGTGCTTGAACTGTCCATAGGGTATACAGTGTAATAAATGAAAGAAAAATGTGCATTGGTATGTAAATTTTTTAAATAAATTCACAATTATTGTGGAATTGTATTCTATTACTGAACTTGTTGCAACTTTGGTTTTGAGAAGTAAACCACGTTTCATAATATTAATAATAATAATAATAATAATAACAATAATAATAATAATATTAACAATAATAGTAATAATAATAATAATAATAACAAAAACATTAATAATGGTAGAGCATCCAAAGTGACAGTAATACCAATAGTGATTGGTACATTTGGGACAGTCTCATCAAGGAACGCCAAATCCTGGCATGGAAAGTTAACCATTCCTGACATCGTTAGCAGTAAACATTTGTCGGCCATCCTTGGAACAGCTCACGTATTGAGGAAAGTGCTGTGTCTCTAAGCTGGGGGAAGTATCTGAGACATGACTATTGGACGCAGAAGACGCAGAAGAACTAGAGAGAATCGCATAATAATAATAATAATAATAATAATGATGATGATGATGATGATGATTATAGTTACTTAACGATAAAGAAAATAACAATATGGACCAAGGAATTGTTAATCATTTTTTCTTGAAATAAATGGTACTAAACTAATTAAGTTTACGTTACTAAGGCTCGTAAAATAGGTTTTGATATATTCATATATTATGAGTTTCATCTGAATATACTATATATATTTTATTATAACCTACCCAATAATTTTCGTGCAATCTCATTGGTTAAAACGCATCACGTGGTACAAAATCGATCCAATTTGATAACTGCCCTGCAATTTTGTCGGCCATTTTTAAAACAACAAACGTTATTTTTCAAATTTTGAACAAGTTTGATTAGTACACAAGAAAATTGATCGTTTTGCCGAGTCTAACAACCAAGGTTTTAAAAATGTCTCTTTCAAAGGCAGTGCAAGACAGCGGAAAAAGTCGATAAAGTGCATCGTAAACAGTAGTTTCAATGACAAGCTTAACTAAACCTATCGAGTTTCTAAAGTTCTGTAAAACATCTTTAGCTTAAAACTGAGAGTTTACATTCCATCCAACTTCAATTAGTGTGGTGAAGAGAGAAATTTTCATCGCTGCAATTGTACACAAATTTTTTTCACTGAAAAAAATCATTGGGAGGGTTATAAAATAAATAAACCCCTTTTTGGCTCACTGGTATATCGGAGGATATAATGTCCTTGGCTAATAGATTGTCCTCAAAAGTTCTCGGTTGCCCTCGAAGCTCCGCTTCTTGGCCAACTGTTCAGTTTTCGGACAATCTACCAGCCGCGGACATTATCCTCCAATATACCATCCGCCGGAAGGGGTTTATTTACTAAATGATCAATTTATAACTGACACTAAATCTTTTGTTTGACACAACACATGTAAAGTTGTTTTATTAATTTTATTTCATGTAGAACGCTTCGAAACTAGCTGTTGAGTTTTCTTACTAAACGCAAATACGTAATGACACTCGCATAGTTGTTTGCACGTGTATATGTATATATATTGATTTGTAGGTATGTATATGTTTTTGTATGTATGTAGATAAGTATGTATATTTGTTCACAACAATAGGAAAAAAAACTAAACTTTGACTGATAACAATGTTGTTTCGAAAGAAACAAGTTCCTCTCTCTTTAGATGCTAATTGTATACAATTAGATAGGAACTTAATGCGATCGAAAACACAAAACCAAACACTACAGAAAGTCGTTTAAGTTTGGAGCTTGGAACGTTTGGACACTGATCGACAGTGAGAACACCATCGAGAGAAGGACCGCCATCATTGCACGAGTTCTGAAACAGGAGGAATCGACTTTGCAGCTTTGAGTGAGGCACGATTATCTGACGAGTCCTAACTGACTGAAGATAGCGCAGGCTACACCTTCTATTGGATTGGTAAGCCTGGAGGGCAGCCAAGACTAGCTGGTGTCGGCTTCACGGTACGTACGTCTGTGCTAAACCATCTGGCCAGTCTTCCAATAGGAATCAACGAGCGACTAATGACCATGCAGATCCGTCATGGCGAACGGCCATCATATGACGGTTATGAGCGTATATGCTCCAACTTTGACCCACCCTGACGACGCCAAGGAGGAGTTCTACGAAATCCTCTCACGGACAGTCTCCTCCATTCCATCAGGAGAAAAGATCCTGATTCTTGGGGATTTCAATGCTCGAGTAGGTCGAAATGCTACAGCATGGGAAGGCATCCTTGGTCATCATGATGTAGGTGCAGAAAACTCCAACGGGACGCTACTTCTCAGTTTATGTGCAGCCCATAGGTTGGTCATTACGAACACGCTTTTCCAACAGAAAACATCGCGCAAGACAACATGGATGCACCCTCGATTCAACCATTGGCATCTCCTGGATTACGCCATTGTGCGGCAGCGGGACCGGAGGGATGCTCACCTTATCCGGGCTATTCGTTACACATCCACGTGGTCCAACCATCGGCTTGTGAAGGTAATGACTGAGCTGCAGATTCCACCAAAAGTACGTAAAAAATCCGTCAGGGCACTACGGCTCGATGTCTCGAAATTAAAGTGTGAAAAACTCCGCTCGCTGTTGTGCCAAGAGATCTCGTCACAGCTCCAAGCACGCAGTACTGAGATAAATGCTGCTTCTGGCGACATTGAGGCAGAGTGGAAAGCCCTGCAGGCGGCCACACAAAAAGGCGCAGAAACTGTTCTGGGAAAGCGGCATCGAGATCGGAACGATTGGTTTGATCATCATGATGTGACAATTCACCTATTACTGCATAAGCTGTACAAATCACATCTTGATTGGATAAGTGACAAGAACAATCAGTCGAAGTGTGACCAGTACCACCTGGCGAGGTCAACTGCACAATCCAAAATCGAAAGATGAAGGAAGAATGTTGGGCTGACCGGGCCAGGAGGCTGTAGGAAGCGGCCGATCGACACGGCACTCGGGCCTTTTAGCAGGAGCTTAAGATCGTGCATGGTCCCAGTTTTAAAGGTGCCACAGTGGTAAAGAATGCCAGTGGAACTACCCTGTTGACTGAACCATCTGCAATTGTGCAACGCTGGGTTGACCATCGACAACGCCGTGTTCGAAGAGATACCACAGCAACCAATGCTCGATGCACTTGCTGCACCAATCCAACTTGAGGAAGTAAAAACGGTCATCAAGGCGCTGAAGAACGGCAAGGCGCCAGGGGCCGATGGCCTAGCTCCGAAGATTTTCAAGTACGCGGGTCCCGATCTGATGAAGAACTTGCACCATCTGTTTGAAACCATCTGGACAGCAGAGGCAGTTCCGCAGGACATCAAAGATGCTACCATCGCACACCTATTCAAGCACAAAGGTGACCGGGCGGACTGCAACAATCATCGTGGGATCTCACTACTTAGTATTGCTGGGAAAACTCTGGCGAAGATAATAAACAGCAGAATCAGTGTTCTTTCCGAGTGCCTTGGACCGGAGAGCCAATGCGGCTACAGGACTAAGCGTGGTACTGTTGACATGATATTCACTGTTCGACAACTACAAGAGAAATGTCGTGAACAACACCAGGACCTCTATCTGATATTTTGTGGATCTGACAAAGGCATTTGACTCTGTAAGCCGTGACGACCTCTGGAAGATCCTAAAACGAACAGGTTGCCCCGATAAATTAGTGAACATACTGCGCTCTTTCTATGAGGGAATGCAGGTCCGCGTTATTGACGGAGTCTGCGCCATTTGAAGTCAAGAACGGCGTCAAACAGGGTTGCGTTTTGGCACCAGTACTGTTTGGGATAATCATCGCCGCCATGATCAAAGACGCATTCAAGAACTGCAACTTGGGCATTAGAGTAAGGCACTGGTACGATGATGGGCTGTTTAACCCACGCCGCCTGAAGGCTCGTACAAAATTGAGCTACGTTTTAATCCGTGAGTTGCTGTATGCCGGTGATTGAGCCCTCGCCTGCCATTCTGATAAGGACGCCCAGCAGTTGATGAACTGTTTCGCTCGATCGGCTGTTCGCTTCGGCCTAACTATCTCGATCAAAAAGACAGAAGTACTACTACAACCAAAGCTCGGGACCACTCCGACAGTACCAGTAGTGAAAATAGGTGGACGAATTTCTAGACCGAATAGACTGAAGGCGGTGGACGAATTTCGTTACCTGGGGGGCACCGTTTCCATCAACTGCTCGATTGATGCTGATATTACTAGGCGGATTGCAAAAGCTTCAGCAACGTTTGGACGCCTCTCGCGCAGACTATAGAACACCAGGGACGTGCATCTGTCCACAAATCTGGCAGTATACGAGGCGACGGTAATCCCAGTGTTGCTGTACAACTGCGAAACCTGGATGACGTACCGTAAGCAGATCAGGCAACTGGGTAGTTTTCACATGAGGTGCCTACGCCGCATTCCGGGGATCAGTTGGAAAGACCGGTTGACAAACACCGAAGTGCTAGAAAGGTGTCGAACTCGTGGTATTGAAGCCCTTGTTATGGAGGCGCGCCTGCGTTGGGCCGAGCACCACGGCACGGATGGATGAGACGCGGACACCACGCATGTTACTCTTTGATGAATTCGAGCAGGGCACTCGACTTGTCGGTAGGTCCCTGAAACGATACAAAGACCAACTCAAGGAGACGTTGAAAAGGTGCCAGATTCAGCCAGACAACTTCGAAAGTCTAGCTTCGGACAGAGCGACTTGGCGTGTACTTTGTAATAAAGTAGTGGAGGAGCTAAAAGAAAAACGAAGAAAACGGAAGGAGCGAATTGCTGCGTCTGGTGGTTTTCCGTGTGACCAGTGTCCTCGTGTTTGCAGATCGGTCATTAGTCTGTGGTCTCATGTGGAAGCGAGCGCGCCAAGGCTCAACGTTAACTGCGGGTCATGGATCCGTCGAAATCGATGGCCAACCGATAATGTTTCCTTTCGAAACAATGTTGTTATGCTCAACGTTTAGTTTCTTTATTTTTGTTGTAATCATACATATATCCCGCTCCTTCATGTTAAGCACCTTGCATTTAAGGAAGTATACTTAACAATTATTCACCGAAGTGGAGGTGAATGGTGGTGGATATTTGCCGAGCCACAATAAACAATGAACCAAAAATACTTTAATTTTGACAATATTTACGCACATCGTCGCGCCATTAAGTCATAGAAGTCACATGACAAATGTAAGTCAGGTGATCAAACGAATCGCGAACCAAAAATTCAAGGGGTTCAAGATTTACAGGATTACAGCAATCAGATTACAACTTTTGAAATGAAACAGTCTGTAATGTTAAAGAAAATAACACCAGTTCAAGTCTTAACTGCTTGGAAGGTTTACTGCAAAGGTGAATGTGCATCCGTTAAATGACCCGCCAGAAATCAAACATTGTACCACACTCCGTTCAACATGCGTCGATGGCTGAATTTCAATAGTATTTGTGGCGTTGTTTTTCTCTGAAGATACCAATGTTGGAGTTTCGACTTTCCACCCTCATCCTCAACAGCTGTCCTCGCTTTCTTGCTGATAGATAAAATTTCCGGAGACACTTCTTTAGTTCTTCTGGCGTCATTTCTTCAATTCTTGTTTTGAATTCTTCTTGTTGTTGAAACCATGCTGCAGGTTGTTCTTAAAAAAAATGTTTCATTGACATTGTTTAACTTGTATTTGGAACCCGCACTCGGCAGTTTTTCGTAAACGCGAATTGTAATTAATTTCTTCTCTCAGAATATGAGGTTCGGAATGGTTGACTTACTTAACGTTAAATACTGACAAACCAAATTTTGTTGCCATTTTTGTGTTTTTAGGGACGCCTTCATCATTTACTGAGGTTATTTCTTCTTCGGTAGACGAAGCGAAACGGGAAGCCATTTTGTTTTCGTTTCTTTCGCTGCTCAGAGGTAAATAGCCTTGGATATTTTACCTCCGAGTAATCTGAGTTAACCAATCAAAACACTCAAAAATGAATATTTACTTGTGTGATAAATACTAATACGATATATTTTAAATAAATAGTTAGGTATCCGGCATAATGATAATAATAATAGTAATAATAATAATAACAATAATAATAATAATAACAACAACAATAATAATAATAATAATGATAATAATAATAACAATAATAATAACAATAATAATAATAATCAGTGAGGCTGATAATACAGAGGTAAGAGCGAAAAAGATAGGACCATGGCTGAAAAGAGCACAACCGAAGCGAAATTTTGGTGAGATGAGAGAAGAGGCGTGGCAGGGAAAATTAATGGCTCAGCGATGGGATGATGAGAAAGTTGGCGAGGAATGTTTCAGCTGGATGTCGGAGTGGATAGCGGCTCCCACCCATACTATCGCGGAGATTCAAGAGCTGTACCAGGAACACCTCCCCACCAAAATATATCATTTAAATAATACGGGACTGAATACGGGGAAAGATATCGTTTGTCGAATATGCCGTTAAGCACCAGAAACGCAAGCGCATGTGTTAGCAGGATGCAGTGCCTAAGTGAATACCAGATAAATGATTCGCCATAACGCAGCACTTAAAATCTTGTTTTTTGAGATGCTAGTGGACCTAGATCTACTTGGTACGGTGCCACCATCATGGCATTCGCAGGCTCAACCTAAAGCACTGTATGAAAGTGAGCGGGCAAAGGCGTACTGGGATGTGTCTCTGTATGCAGAGAACGCGGAGGTGAGGTGCAACAGAATTGATGCAAGGATAGTGAACATGGAGAAGAAGAAAGTTATACTACTGGAAACGAGTCGTCCCTGGGTGACCAACAGAGAGGTGAAAGACGCCGAGAAGACTCTGAAATATGCTCCGCTACGATACGAGTTGAAGAAACAACTACCAGGATAAAAGATCTGCGAGTATAACATAATCCTAGATGTTCTTGGGGGATGTTCAACGAAAGTTAAAGATAGTCTGAAGCAGCTTGTGGGATCGGCCAGAAGCAAGTCCATTTTGAGAAAAATGCAGAGAGCAGTGCTTTC
The DNA here is from genome assembly GCA_027575215.2 of Hydrozoanthus sils. NCBI lineage: Eukaryota > Metazoa > Cnidaria > Anthozoa > Zoantharia > Hydrozoanthidae > Hydrozoanthus > Hydrozoanthus sils. The sequence goes on from JAOBRD020975754.1 coordinate 8,905, forward strand.
CAGTACATTGAGCATTGCCATGAACTTCAAGATTATTTCATTAGACTCTTAACTCATACCGATTTACTTTTTAATTTTATCTAGGTTTTTAATAATAAGGAAAATTTCGTTTAAATTCATACCCTACCTTTTTAAACAGAAATAGAACGCGATAGCGATAGGTTACGCGATAGCGCCCTATGTCATAAATGTAGGATATAGCATCCGAAAGTGTTGACACTGCTACCCATAATAATAATTGCTACCGCAGCGAAGCGAGCCTGTGCGAGAGTAGCAAGGCGGCAATCCTAATTCAGTCAATTAGTAAAACGGCGAGAAGAAAATAGAGATTTGGTATGGCTACAATTCTTTGCGAGTGTCAAAAAAACAATGGATTTCTTTGTTATTGATTCCAACAATGCAAACCACAATCCTTTGCGCGCCAAGACTATAAAACTTTGCAACCACGTGGAAGCGTCCTCTTCAAGCTCGTAGTGCCGAATTCGTCGTGTCCTTTGACGAATAAAGCTGTTTTTAAAGCAGGTAAGTATTGAAGTTGCTCATTTTAGTGTTTTATTCAGTATCTTAAATTTCAATAAGTTAGTAATTTCGAATAACACTTAATAATTTTGCAGTTAACCTTTGAATCCGATGTTACGTACTCGTAGCGTAGAGCCTCTTGTTCAGTTTAATTATTGCGTGTCTTTGTCACTTGGATTGCAGAGTTTGTGTCCGTAAAGAGTAAAGCTGCATTCATAGCAGGTAGGTATCGAAATTACTTATTTTGATGTTTTACTCAGTATCTTTCAATTAGATAGTAATTTTGAATAACACTTTATCTTTTGCAGTCAATCACTAGAAGCATGTCTTCTCGCTGTAGTGCTGGATCTCCCGACCGAAAAATTGCTGTTCTGTTTTAGGTTTCTAGACCCCGCGATCCGAGCCCCAGGCCGAGACCTGTTGATAGTGAAAACTAAGCACCAAGCCTTGCCAGGAGACTACCTTCTACAGGAACCAGAGCGCAAATTCGGAAATGGAATGCCGTGCTAAACAAGAACACAAAAAAAAAGCATAAAATGAATACATTAACTATAACAATTTAGAAAATGAAGCTATTTAAACTAGTTTACAGATTCAGAGTTTTTTATGAATTCACAACTACTATTGGACATGACTTATGTTAATGAAATAACTTCTTGACTAAGGCAGCACTCACTTAATATCTATTAAACTAGTAAAAGTAATAATAATAATAATAATGATAATAATAATAATAATAACACACTTTATTGAACCGGGCAGCTAGATTTACACGAAGTAATTTCCGTTTGGGCCTGAGTCTGAGGACGAATGACGTCAGCGGTTGGGTTTCGGGAAATTGAAAACGTGTGCATTGTTATCCCCTGAGTTATTTGGTTAGAAAATCCTCTGCAGCTTTTTCGCGAGGTCGACTCATTTTCACTTACCAACATATGTTCGATGTCAGTACGAAACCGAAAGTCACGTGACATTAAGTCTTTGGCCGAACGACTAAACAAGGACCCGCTCCTCGCATACCTGACACTTTTCAAAATTCAAATTCTGGACAAAGTGGCGTTTCAACGTCTCTCTGAGCGATAGAAATAAAGAAAGTCATAACCGCTAAAATTTAAACATTCATAATCGTTTCTTCCATACAGTAATAGCAAAAAGAAACGCAAGTGAAGTTCGTTTCGTTTCGTTCTCCGTTTTATAAGAAATTTCGTCGAAATTCAGGGTATATTCTAACTCATTGAATGTTTATTAGCCATCCTGATAACGTCGTTAGTATTGTTTATTAGATCATTAATTATTCATACTTGTCACTTGGCGCGAATCTTCACAGAGAGTGGAGGTCGGTAACTCTGTTCGTCGTTCACCCAGCAGCATGGCCAGTAATCCTACCGAAATAATTCAACCTTTGACTGGCTGTAATGAGAATGTTGCTCAATTAGCTCTTGTGAATGCCGGAAATGTTGCTTCTGTGCCCTCCTCACTCCTTCAAACCTAAGACAACGTGACTCCAAGTTCGGTTGCTCCGGTTGTACCGACTTCTTCACCGAGTTCTGGCTCTCCTGGCTCTTTGAAGAATCCCACTCCTAGTGCTTCGTCGGATTCAGAGGTATCTTTCTACTTGTATTTGATTAAACCCGACTCTTAATGTTTGTGTGGTTTATTTTACGTGTGTTTGGAAGTTAAATAACGCCTTGAAGACTTTTAAGCCTTTGCTTGTTGGTGCAGGTTTATTTGTATGTATAAGGGACAGACCAGTTGATCTCGTGGGGGGGGGGGGGAAGTAGAAGAATTTGTAAAAAAAAATTGAAGGGCCACCCGGACAGGAAAAAATTTGTATGCAGAAATCCTATAAAAAGAATGTGTGAAAACTGACAGAATTTGTTTTTTTTCTGAAGCTTGACTGAAAAAAAGATTGCAGAGAAATCATTCTTTCACCCCCACCCCTCTCCACGGGATCAACTGGTCCGTCCCTAAAAAACTATAGTAACATTTCGTTCGTGTAAGTTTTGTCAACTTTGCTAGGCTTTTCGGCTCTATATTTTTATACCATTTTCTTTTGTTTTATTGGTTGTTTTTCTGCAAATTAGTGCATACTTTAGTAATACTTGCCAGCTTTTTAAATACTTATGACATGTTTTCCCTTGCCCACGCGCTTTGGTTCGCTGTACTCTGCAAGGCCAAACGAGCGGGCCGTGGTATTTATTTAGAAGACTTACGGGTGAGCGTTTAGTTGTTTTTTTTTCTGAGGATGGAGTTAACTGTTAATGCTTTCGAGGCCATGATTGAGCCTTAAGATAATATTAGACTTTTGAGTGTTTTATTTTATGGCTCGTTTAGCTTCATGGCTCTCATTGTTTAACTCACTTGTCAATTACATAATCTCATGTTCGTAAGCTTATTTTGCTGTCTTATCGTCTTGCATGTTTGTTTGCTGTTCATGATCAGCATGAACTCGAGCGGTCGAGAGAGAAATTAATGGCTTACGAGTTTAGTATAGAGTTTGGACCTGATTGGTTCGGTAAAGTAGGAGTACAAAAATGAAACTAGAATTCGGAGCGAATTAAGATTAAACGGCCTAAACATGACAAGTCAGATAGAGCGTATGTGAGGGGCCTGGACCTGATTGGTCGGATAGAGCCTAAACCCGATAGGTTGGAAAAAAGAGAAACTAAAATGAAATAATAATCAAAGCAAAGAAAATATTTTAATAAATCAGTAAATAAGAGTAACAATGACTGAAATGAAAGAGAAGTTATTCTTTGAAGTGTTCTAGAGGTTCGCAGAGAGTTAAAGTCGTTATGATGGATGTTATTGATCAAAGAGTGACTCGATGCTAATTAGCACTGCTAATTAGCACTGCTCTTTACCCTCAGGTCCTTCCCCTGGTACCTCGATTGTTTCTCCCGACTGTGTCCTGTCCAATCGGGGGTTTCCCCAACGATAAAAGCTTCCAGTTCTGCCAGAGATGTGGTTGCAAACGACGAGTTCAAAAACTGAATCCCTCGAAAGCTCGCAAAGCTAAATTCAAGTGGAATGAAATACAAAAACGGAAACGAACTCTAGGGAAAAGGGCGAGCCTTACTCCTTACTCCAGGCATAAAACAGCTTTGGAAATTGACCTTGCAACGTTCCTGCCACACACAGAACCCCCTAAAGATTTAATGTCAGCCATACGTGATGATATAACTAATTTTCTCATATGGAAGGATGCTTTCGGCAAGACGGTAGTACACAAAGACGACCGTTCCAATTTTGATGACAAGAGTATATTCTCATCTGGTTGCCTTAGAGACTTGCGTTCACAACGGTAGATACAACAATCGGTAAACTCAGATCAATTTTTAATCAGTTGGGTAGGAGCTTAGTTGAGGCTACACTGTCCGGTTATGGAAATCCTTCCGCAAATGTCAAAGTTAAGAGATATCTGTCTTCCAATTGCGAGGAACAATTACAAGCAAGAACATTACCCTCGCAAGCCCAGCCCCTTTTTATTCATGATTTAGCGGCAATTTCAAAAGAAATTATAGCGCAGCTCAAAAAGAAGTCGAAAACGCATAGCCAGTGGTATTTTTGTGCACGAGACCAAGCCTTTTTCAAAATACAATTCTTTGCCGGCGACCGAGCGGGAGACCTGGTTCGAACGAAATCAGCGGAAATTCTGTACTCTTCAGATAAGGAGGTGCTATTGTTCAATCATACACTGACAAAATCTCTGAGAGAGGGAACTTCAAACTTTTTCGCCCTAAAAAAATATAATGACCCCACCATTTGCCCGGTCGTTGCTTTTGAAGTGTATGTCCGAATGTGCGACTATCTAAAGATACCCATAAAACAAAGATACCTGTTTAGACCGACAACCCATCTGGAGAGGTCTGATCCTGCCCGCCCCTTTTGATTCTTCTGCGGCTCAGGCTGGACTCTCTACCTATGTCAAGAACATGCCGGAGATCTTTAAGGATTGCCGCGTAACCCTTCATGGTTTGCGCAGCGGTTGTGTCATATCTCTTGCACTGTCTGGTGTTGACTTGAAGGCAATAATGGACCATGTCGATTGGAAGACTGACACCACAGCTCAGCATTACATGAAACTCCAATAGGTTATGTCCCCCCAAAGGAGATAGTGATGCACTTGCTAGATTACCAGACAATCTTGGAGATACGTACAGTGCTAGGAATGGACTGCGAGGATTTAATCAAGCACTTTAAATAGGTTCCATGTAAGTTTGGGGAAAGAGAAAAATTCTGTATAGGGGCATTGCAATTGATGAGTCAGTAGTCGTCAGTTGGATTTTGAGGTTGGGGAAAGAAATCGGATAAGGTTGGGAAGTATCAGAATAAAGGGGATCATATCAGGTATGGGCCACTATAGGTATTTAATAAAGGTTTATCATTTGGGGTGCTGCGAGGACAGGGGTGACTCTCCATATCTTAATTAATGCTAATGAGTAAGCAGGATGGATAATGTACACTTGTGAGATGATGGGAAAAGCTGATGTTTCGAGCGTTAAACCTTCGTCTGAGCATCCATCATATATACTTCAAGTTTATACTACTCGCCGACGCATTCAATAGTTTTTTTTAAAAAACTATATACCATAAGTTGGATAATGTACAGTCGGCGAAATTGTTACATTCCAACAAGTCTCGCTCATTAGAGCATAACACGTGTCTCGTCAAAACTTCGGAATTTAATGCTAACATTTTCTCAGTTTGCCACTATGGTATATTATGTTTCGTTATAATTTCCCTCTTTTTGAAACATAATTCAGCAAAAAATTATAATTCTGAAGTAGTTAGTTATTCTATTCATATGTTACATGAAACAGTTTTGAACATAAATAGCCCGTTTGTTTCATGTCATGTCTCTTCAGAGGTTGAGTGACAACTGAAGGTGACGAGCGCCTGCATGGCTCAGGACCTTTATGGCGCGGGTCCCTGGACCAAAGATCAGCGCGAAATGGACAACATGAAAAAGTTATATATGACTTCGCGACTTTTTTTTAGAACTCCCTCAAACTTGGGATTTGTGTTTATCTAATGGTAATGTTAGCTATAAAAATATCAATTTAGCGTCACAGGCACTTTAAACGACTATGCCTTGAACAGAAGCTTTTAATTTGTTGAATATTGGCTGTGAATTCGATTCGTCGACAATCCGGTGCCGGACACCGGATTTCATAAGCCAGGCTAATAAAGTGGCACTTGCTAGTACTGAAGGCTGGAGACTTACTGGCACTTCCTCGACAGTGCGAGAGAAGTGTCAACACACACCATGCTAGCAAATGGCTACCAGTTTTCTAGTGCCGTGCTTAGTTAGATAGCTGTTGCACTTGTTGTACTTGGGTACTTGGGCAGTGCCTTCATTGAAACTTCTAAACAGAATCATTCAGGCATGCAATACATGGCAACTCTTCACTGAAAAGCTTTACTTTTTGCCTGATTATCATGAAGTGAGTATACTCGCAGGTGCCAAATAAACGTCCGGGCACGATTATTGAAGTGGTCAAAATGTTAAGATATTAATTTTACTGCTCGGTGCATGTCAAGTTTAGTATACGTCTTTGCTTATTTTTGTTTGAATTGAAGCACGGGCACGTAACAAAAGTCAAGAACTTCAATAATTTTATCCATAACTTTGCTGGTCTCTGTTGTCTTGTTTCGAATTTTCAGAAATTTCCCACCCCCACCCTCCATTTACTAAATTTTAAAGAAATATCCCCTCTCTTTTTTGAGCCCCTGTTTATTCGACACCTGAGTGTAACTAACATGGTTGTTTGTAGAAACTAAAGCTTAATCCTTTCTTGCGCCTAGGTGGCTCATAGGACCTGCGCTTTATCTCCAGTATCCGTAGTGTTAAGCAGATGAAAGTCTCTCCCCCTGGACAAGACACTAATCAATTGCAGGTTAGCCCCCAGCAAAACACTGGTACTCAGTTATACAGCTGAGTCAACTGGAACAAAGTCAGGTAAAGTGTCTTGCTCAAGGACACAACACAATGGTCTGACCGGGGCTTGAACCCTTGGATTATGAGTCAAACACGCTAACAGCTCGGCCACTGTGCCACCGACTCATAGAAACTTAAAAACATACAAAGAATCCTCTGAAATACATTTCTTCGAAGTTTTTTTGGGAACATACCCACCTATCCATAGGAAATTTATGTCTCAGGTGCTTTTAATGTCACTCTTGGTTGATTTTTAATGTTTACTGGAATATCAACAAATAATTCTAAATAATAATATTTCTTTAACAATAATGTAGTTCACTTTATGTATCTTCACACTTATAGCTACCAGACGAATTGCTTCAATCTTTAAGTAAATAAGCTATGATTAAAAATAAAGGCAGTAACTTCAATTATGATTTTTCTTTGCCGTGCTCTGTAGTAATAAAAGTATACGCTCTGCATATATAAGGCAGTGATTCCTTATTGCCATCTTGTTGTCTAAAGTACAAATACCATCCCATAATGAGTAAGGGAAGGACAACAGTCACAACCACTGCTACAATCACAAAACCCTTCCATCCTAATCCGCAAAATGTTCCAAGGTTTCTTTCTTGCTTTTTCACAGGACGAATACAGTTCACTGTTAATGTCCTTGCTACTTCTTCCAAGTTGTCTTTTCTAACAGACGTTGATTGGCATATCTTTCTTATATCATTATCCATATGTTTAAGGAAACTATTTGGTGAATCCAATGCCGATCGGATACTTAATGTCCTTATCTCACATTCTGAATCATTTGCCTCATTTTCACTGTCACTTATAGTTCCTCCTAATTTGGAAGGTGATTGATTGTTTTGCAAGTTCAATGGGGCTGGCCGTCTCTTCTGTTCTTCATGAGGTTCAGCCAATAAGCTGTTCGGCCGAACTGGTATTTTCAATTTTCTTAAAGCATAAAACTCTTGATCTGTGTATAAATTGTTGGCTTGCTTTAATTCACCAACCTAAAGAACAAAAATAATGTAACACTTTAGCTCATATTATCAATACCACCCCAAGCGAGATTTTATTATCTGACCCATGACATAAACCAGTGCTAAAAATATAATTATAAAAAGAAAACCTTTTGTAAGTTAGCAACCATAACAATAGCAGATTTCTGCCATTAGTTCATTGCTAGACTAGTAACTAAGTTTGGCATGAAACTTTGTGATTTATAAGACAATTTCGTTATGAAAATAACACTTAAATATTCTTCAGAAAGAATAAAAAAAGAGTTCAAAATTAGTATACTTTGTGCCCTTGTTGATGAAACTATTAGCAGGTTTTTGATAATAAGGTTAGAACAATTTGATTTCTTGCAGCACTGGACTGACTGACTATGATTTGCGGAAATGCAGAAAAAAAAACATGACCAAAATTATAGTCATGCCATAGTATCTGATTCTGCTCTGATCATGTTTATAATTCAGGAGGCAGCATGGCTCAGTGGTTAGGGTGAATGCGGTTGTCCCGGGTTCAAATCCCACTCTGACCACTGACTCGATTTGGCTTCAGTGATCCCAGAGTCAAATCCACCATGCTTGTAAATAACCAACTGGTCTGCCTCCAATCAGTTGGGATTCTTAAATGTGGTCGTATTTGTTCAGAATTTTAACTATGACACTGAAGAGCACCTTTGGGGAGTTGTCATTATGTAATCGTTATTATTATTATTATAAGACTGCATGTTGGGATAAAATTGGATCAAACTGACCACAACATTTTGAGTTTGAACATACTGTATGTACAATTGATCATGTGTTTACTTTAAAGAAAGCTGATTTTGATTCATAAACACATAATTCAATGTATGACAGGGTTTTTTTAAAAGCTTCCAGCTGTGTTCTAAACGATGTCTATTTCCAAACAGCAGATATGCTTTGTTTGTGGTAACTTATACTAAAAAATCCAAACATATTTAAATATTAAAACAACTACAACAAGCTTGATGACAAAACTCTTCCCCTTCTCTTGTTCTAAACCTCTTTGGATTTACATGCTAATTCAGTATTCACAAACTGAACTGCAGTGCACATGCATTGGTGAGCAAAAGAATATAGCTAATTTTAGGTTATAGCATTCAACCTATTTCAAAACATTTTTTTTTTACTTGTATAACAAATTACTATTGTAAAGCAATGTAGAAATGATGAAGTATATAAATAAAAAAATTGTGCTTGAGAGATCTGGCTGGTGACAAAAAACCAGCAGTGTTGTAACAATACGGGGAAAGCCAGTAAAAACATACTAAGGGCTCGCAATGGTTTCAAAGAACTAAGCCTGACTGTACTGAACCCTTCAAAAAAATTTGAGCCTGAGTGTCCCTAATTGGGCCTCTAGGCATAGCAGAGCTTACAAACATGCTTAAGTTACTTTGAAGATTCAATAAAGGCCTTAGTTCCTTCTGACCCATTTGGCCTTGGCCGAGTCTCCTTATCATTACCATGTGTGTACAACACAGTCTCAATACAAACAAAAATATAAATTATCATTAGCTAATATTATCAACTTAAGAAGTTGATAGTTTTAAATCAATGCCTTAGGAAGTTTTTAAGGTGCTGGCAGTTTGAGTGCTAGCCCTTTGTCTGAGTAAATCATTGAAACTTAACTTATTCTTTGGCCAATGCTCCAAAAATGGGCTGAGAATTGAAAAATCAGCAAGATATGGGTCACATGTTTAGTTCCATTTGGCATGTGAAAAGATATGTGCAAGCGAACACACTTGTAACATTCATCGAAAAGCCTCCATATTTTGAGTACTCAGTTTTTTACATTGATAACAATTTTCAAAAGCTTACTCAAACTGTAAGTCAATTTGGACACATTTTCATTTCAGGAACTAAAAGAAGTAATTCTTACCCAACCCTCGCCATTACTCCTGGCCCTAACAGTCATTTCGATCATTTTGGTTGCTGGTATTAAAAGCAAGGTTTACCTCCGATATTTTGATCTGAAGATCAATAGTTTCAAGTGCATAATGAAGTATGGATGAGTATGGAAATTTAACCCAGCAAAATTTGTATAAAGTGAGAAGGTGGGTTAACTACAGTTTTACTTAACAGCAGTAAGAATTAGGCAAAACATGCCATTTTCAAAGTTCTTATAAAAAGGGTTCTGTTCTCCTTGACTGGATAAATATTAAAATATCAAAGTGTAGTGTATTCTGGCTACAGGTTATTAAGTGAATGTGTGAAAACCTTCAGTTTTCAATATATACTAAATTTATGTCCCACTTCAGTTCCCTTTCTAAGATAACCATATGGAACCACAAGTTTGGTCAGATGGCTAAAACTTTTGCTGACTCACTTAGTCAACAGACTATTTATATTATTAAACAACTAATAGTAACATAAAAAGTTAGTTACAAGCAGTAATTCATTCATGAACACTGACAAAACAAGTACGTATTAGATTCAAATAGCTTAAACTTTCCGAGTACAGAACAAATACAAGGCATATATATATATTTGAGGAACGTTAGAAGTATTGACGCGACAGTCATAAAGAAAGCGGAAAGTAAAGCGTCGTTATGTGGTTGAGGCTTAACATTCTTTGGCATCTAGAACTTATAGGAATATAACTGGCCCTATGTTGCTCCAAATTTTCATGCCTGAAACTTAAAAACTGAGTGATTTATCAATAATAAATTTCAAAAATAAATATTTCATAAATAATAATTTTTTAACTTCAACAAACAGTCTAAGCACTTCGAACTTACTGTGCATCCATATTGCAGCGCAAAACTCTGAAGGGAATCTGTAGGGAGAATTTCTCGTTCAACGGTTTGACTCCGCAACAGGTCCTCTGATCTTTTAGAAAAATTCTTTCTGCTTTTTCCTCTAGTACGAATTTCTGTCATTTCAACTCCTCCATTCTCTGTCTCAATTTCTTCAGAATCTGCGTTGCCAAAAACATAAACCCTTGAAGATCTAACATTTTGGATTTCACCCCGATCGATCAGAGGAATTCTTTCGTCACGACTTGACTTATGTCTGGTGTAAGCCACACCACTCATACTAAGCCGCATAAACTGCCGTGTACATTCACCTCAAACACGCCACATACAGAAAAAAATCAAGAAAGAGTGACTGCTTAAAACATGCACAAAGTTTCAATATAATGTTCTAATTCCGCCGCCATCTTGAATATATTGCATTTCTGTTATATAACACGTCACTGGAAAGACTTGTGAAGGGCCTTTGTCTCTTGCTACCATATATGGTGAGCTAGTTCCAGGTCTTCACGGTTTTTTTGGTTTTGAAGACTCGTGGCCCGTCCGTAATCGATTCTTCTCAGTTTCTCGTTGTTTTTAACTTTGTAAATCGCTGGAGAATGGCGTCTCTTTCTCGACAAAACTACCATGAACAATGTGAAGCAGCCATAAATAAGCAGATAAACATGGAGTTGTATCAGTCGTATGTTTTCACCTCGATGGCGTGGTATTTTGACCGAGACGATGTTGGTCTACCCGGTTTTCATAAATTTCTGTTGCGTTACGCAAACGAAGAGAGAGAACATGCAGAAGAGTTGATGGAATACCAGAATAAACGAGGAGGAAGGATCGTTCTGCAGGATATTAGAAAACCCGAAAAAGACGAATGGGGGAGCCCTTTGGAAGCGATGGAATATGCGCTGCAGATCGAGAAGGGCCATTACAAGGGATTAATGAAGTGCCACGAGATCGCAGAAAAACATGGTGACAAAGAAATGGCGAGCTTTATCGAAAAAGAGTTCCTTCACGAAGAAATTGAGTTTATGAAGAAACTAGGAGATCATATTGCAAATCTGAAACGCGTTGGAAAAGGTCTTGGCGAATATCAGTTTGATAGACTGACAATGGAGGAAGAAGGCAACAAGTCAGATTAGCTTTGAGGGCTGTCAACAGTGACTCGAAGTGACCTCTGCAAAAAATTTTCGTCCCCAACCCAACCTCTTGCCGATACTTGAGGATCACAGTTGATTACTTAATTGCTCAAACTCGAGGTTCAAAACTCACTAAAAATTATTAGTCTGGGTAACCTTGAAAACTGCGTTTGATGTGTGGTGTAAAAATGCGTGAAGGAACGATTTATTTAAGAAAACAAAATTAAGTTAAAAGACTCAAAAGTAAACTGAAAATGTCAAGTTGAAAGTCAATACATTTTAATAAGAATAAGTTTTGACAGTACTTTTCTATATTTTTTCATTTTAGGTGAACCTTTTCCGAAACACAGAATATTCACTCTAACTGTATTCTTAAAAACTTGTATTGATAATATCTGTAGCTGTAATTCCTCTGATAAGCCTCAGTGTTCAAAAGACGATTAGCCCTAATCCAGGGTTAATTACCATGACAACCAATAGGTTTTGTTAAGAGTTAACCCTGGGTTAAAGTTAATCAGGGGCTGGTTGTTTGAAAGTCAATTAACTTTAAACCAGGATTAACCCTAACTAAACCTATTGTTTGTCATGGAAATTAATCTTGGATTAGGGCTAAACGACTTTTGAACAACTGGGCCCAGGGGTCTTATTTACTTTTTGACCTTCCAGATGGTAGGCTTAATAGAGAAGAGGGGGGATGGGGTGTGGGGGGGCTAAATAGAAGATAGGTGATAGCCAAAGACGGAAACACACCATGAAGTCAAGTTACCAAACAGATTTAATAGCAGTTAGTGACTTGTGTGTTCCTCTGGCATTATAACCAGCCATTGACAAAATATATTTTTGACACAATTCGCCATATACTTTAATAGCCTTTATGTTGGGGGGTGGGGGTATTATTTAAAACTTGAAGCTCTATATAGGGGGCTTATTGGAGAATTTACGGTACTTTTGGACATTCAAATGCAGTTACAACACTCAAATAAATACTATAATTATTAGATATTTATATAGATAATGAGTTGAGCTAATAGAAAGCTATGGCCCAGAGTAAGGCAAGTTTTGTTCTAAAGTGCTAGCTATTTTTCTGATTACTTTCTTCAGCTGTTATGAATATGACTTCACTTGACATTCTGTTGCTAGTTATCAAAATTGTATGTTTTTCAGTGGCTTTGGTATAAAATGAATTAATAAATTAATGGGTGTTAACTGTATTGTGTTTTTTATTAATTTTTTATTAGCTTTTTCGTAATTAATATAATACAAGCAAAAAACTAATATTACTTGTAGGCTGTGTACATTCCAACCCACCCTCCCCCTCTTTGCAGGGCAGGGGGGAGGGAACCACTAATGAAGTATTTTTAATGAAACAAACCCAACTAAATGGACTCTGACTGTGGTTGACAATATCTTGTTTGCTTTTTGAGATATACGGTCCCACAATCAGTGCAACGGCAATTTAGAAATGAAGCGAGATTATGTAAAAAAATGTTCCATTACACTATTTTAATTTCAAAAACTCAACTTCTGTCATAAAATTACACTCTGCAAAGTATGTTGGCTTGTAAAATTTTGTGGTTATGCAAAAATATAGATTCTGAAAATAAATAATTTTTATTGGGATCTAATTGCTGAAGAACAAAAGGATAACGACCTTTGGCATTTGGGAATAACTGATTTTTATACCTGCAAAATACATTTTGTCTGTTTATTCATTCAGCTTCACCTATGATGAAATTTCCCAATGTTTTTGAATTGATCACCGTCGACCAACCATCAGCCATCGTCCACCATCCATCGTCCAGGTTTAATTTTAGTGCATGCCCAATTTTAGTTAACTATTCGGGCAGAAATTGCCTTAACATAGAAGTGTCGTTCGGTAAGTGTTTCCTTAGTAATCGGGATTGGTCATTTCTCCTGGGGGTTGAGCGTCCAATAAGCAGTTTAACTTTATTTTCTCTGACCCTGGAGTAATTTTTCAATAAAGCAAAGTTTGTTATTTGCGCATGCTCCAGATCGTCCCCGGGACTGCGGCCATCAGGCATGACAATGCACAACGGCCAAGCAGGAACATCATCTTACGTTTGAAAGGTCTATCTACTCGCCTACCCAATATAAAGGAAAAGCTCTTTGTCTAAGCGTAGTGCTACCAAATAGTGTTGTCCTTGAGTGGCATATGTTTAAATATAACAAAGAGTTGCCACTGGAAGTGCGGAATAGTCCAAGTTACCGATCTAAAGCATCAACTAAGAACCCCATAAACCCGCACTTGGGAATGCGAAAAATCTCTAACCTCGTAGGCATTCGAACCCACGACCTAATACAGATCTACGTCGCTCTAACCAACTGAGCTAGCTACAGCCCCCGGGGGGGGGGGTACTCTGGGGTATAAAGGGTAGTGATGATTGTCGGAACTGAGTCCCGAAAATACCCTAAACAATACCAAGGGATAAAAATTCCCACCCTAAAAAATACCTCTCGGTTTTAAAACTACCCTAAAAAATACCAATTGAAAGCTGAAATTTTTCCCTGGACAGCTAGCGGGTCGTCGCTAAGTCTCTTCGTGTTGTGCTGAACGTGATATGCAGTAAATAAAGGTGCGCGCGTAATAGGACGTTCGACAAAGGACCTTTGTCTTAGCTTCTTATCAGTATGCACGTCTGCTAAAACACGGGACCACATACAGTCTAATAGCTTCACGTTTTTCAACCCTAAAAAATATCAACAAAAGGTTTCCTTTAACAACCCCTAAAAATACCGGACTGACAATTTTAACCCTTAAAAAATACGACGGTCATACATATCACCCCAATATAGGGAGTACCCCCTCCCGGGGGGGGGGGGGTTTACAGCTAAGCTGGGAGTTTGGTTGTTGGGATTTTAATTTCCCTGTCATGCTTATTTCTTTAAGTTCCAGATGAAAAGTAGAACCCTTTAATAATAGTAATTTTCGAAAATAAAACCTTTTATTACCGTTCCTGTTACATTTTTTAGACTTGAAGCGTGCAATGATGACGCAGCAGGAGATAAAAGACGTAGCACGAGGCATGAAGCAGAGACAATCGTTTTAATCTCAAAAAATTAAGTTCTGGCTACAATAGTCATAATGTTATAACTTGAATCAATGAGTTACTCCCTTGCAATTGTTTGAAATAAAAATTTTATGATATTTCTTAACAGAAATGAAGTTTTTTAAACAAAAACCACACAACTCACTGCTGTACGTCACAGGTTACTAGTCCCCGGCCTGCTCGGTCAAAATTTACATTCCAATCTTTTTTGAATAAAAAGCATACTTAGAGGTGAAAATTTTCATTGGGTATTCGGTTTTTAAGTTCACAGATGACAACAGTTTTAATCTGGAACTTAAAAAAATAAGCTTGATAGGGCCTTTCAGGAGAGTTGAAATAAGCCTAGAAATAACCAGTGTGTTGTCCTTGCATAAGTGGCATGTGTATAAACACAGCATATATATTCGAGTGAGCTCTTGCCGCTGGAAATGGGGAATAATACAAATTTTGCCGATCTACAGCATCAACAGTAGTTCTAGGTACCTAGAACTTTAGAGGGAGGATGGGATGGAGGGGGGAGCGGTGGGGGGGGAGCACATTGATCCTGGCTAGATGAACCCAGCACCAAAAAAATTCCATGTATATGCATCACTTAAATATTCAATCTCGAACAAAAATATAGAATTATCTTATTTTATTGATGTAAAAAAATTACAAATGTTTATTTTATCTGTACTAAACCTCATGTTTTCTTAAAACAATATTTTTCTATTTAGATTAAATCAATTCTGCTATTTATATAATTCTCTAATAATTTGTACAACCATACTTTTTGTGTATTTAGATTATCATCCTTAAGTTGAACGTTTAATTTCTTAAATCAAAATTCTTTTGTACTTAACGTATTTTCTGGACTATAACCCGCACCGCAGATAACCCACACATTTTTATGACTAAGAGAAACAAAACTCAACAGATAACCCGCACCCGGCCGCATGGGTGGATTTCATCGTTTACATGATAAAGGCATAAGTCCAACTTCCACATTCAAACAAATTAAATTGAAATTCGATAGAGTGTAGCGCAGTTAGGAATCAATCAAAGCTTTAGCTAGGTACATCTGAACTTTTCGGAGAAATGAGCCTTTTGGATTTCCAAAATTTACAGTAATTGTATGGAGTTGAGGCAACTCTTGCCACCCAGCCATACAATCTTTGTAATTTAACAACTTTGGAAGCCTCATATCTCTCAAAGTATTCTATGGATGGAGATAAAACTCAATGATTACTCACTTTACCATACTCTATCTGAATTTTGGACTCATTTTGACTCATTGTTTAAGTTTGATTTATGTTAATGAGGCAATAGTAAACGATGACGTCATACTGAAATCTGTCTACAACCCGCACCCTTATTCAAAAAAGCTTGAATGCTGACCAGATTAAACAAAAAGTAGACACCGTAAAATCTAGCAGAGTAATTTATACTTGTAGCCAGATCAACTTCAGAACCTACCAGATAACCCGCAACGGTAGATTAACCTGCATCTTCTCCAATACAAGGCAAAAATTAACAGATAACCAGCGGGTTATAGTCCGGAAAATAACGGTAATTGCTTGCTGGCACGAAGAACGTTTTTTTTAATCGAAACTGAGTGAAACGTACTGATAATGATGTAGAAGAACGAAGAACGCTTTCACTAACATACATACAAACGCTCTAAGGGGAAAATACTGTCTGAAATCGCTGGAAACGCGTCGAAAGCTTATTGTTAAGCCCCAGCATGCACTAGAGCTGTTTATGGGTTGGAGCTAATCAGTCTTTGAACAACCGGGCCCAAGATAAGAACAAGCAGGATTACAGAGAATATCAACAGAGTTGGCCCTCTTGGAGACAGTTTGCTTCAAGCCCACACCTGCAAGTCGTGAGGAAAACACAGTGAACGTTTTTCAAATGTTCAGTGATAATGCGCAATGCCTTTGGTAATTGTTAAGAATAATACAAACCTTTATTGAGAAAATACTTACAACAAACTTGTAAATTTACAACAATCAATATTATATGATAGTATTGATGATGATGATTGTGTTGGTGGTGACTGTGGTGATAATGATGATGATAATGATTGTGATGATGACGATGACGATGATTGTGATGATGACGATGACGATGATTGTGATGATGACGATGACGATGTTGATCGTGATAATGACAATGATTGTTGTGATGATGATTGTGATATGACGATGATGACTGTGATGATGACAATAATTGTGGTGATGATGATGATGATTGTGATGATGATGGTGGTGATGATGATTGTGGTGATGGTGATGACGATGATGGTTGTGGCAATGGTGATGATGGTAACAATGATGGTGTTGGTGATGATAGTGATGAAGATGATGACGAAGAGGGTTGGCGACATTGACGGATTAGTAGTGATGATGATGATAATAATAATAGTGGTGGGCGATATTGATGGGTTGGCGTGAGTGATGATGACTAAGATGATCATGGTGATTATGATGATAGTGACGATGATGATTGTGCTGATAAAGATGACGATGTTGTTTTGTTGGGTGATGGTGATGGTGATGGTGGTGTTAGTGATGAAAATGATGATGGTGATGATGACTATGGCAATGATGTTGATGTTGATGATGACAGTGGTGATAACTAACGATAGTTTTGTCGAATACAAGTTTCTTCAACCTGAAGACTATAAGACACATTTCGCCAAATAACAAGATCAACAGGATTTAGTTGACAGAGGGTAAGTATAATAACCATGAAAGAACTTACTCGGAGTGTGTGATCCCAGCTACCCGTACAAACAGCCGTACCGTCTGGAGAGACTCGGAGACAACTAAGTCGGTTATC
>JAOBRD020975755.1:0-12040 GCA_027575215.2 Hydrozoanthus sils
TGGTTTGACATCTCATAAACCCATTTCCAGCATTATTTTGTAGAAAAAGTGCAAAACCTGACTTCAGCATTTTTTTTTGTGCTCTAATTGTTTCTGTGCTATTCAATTTCTGTAAAATGACTAACTTATAAACATTGTTCCTCTCTCTGGTTTTGTTGTAACATCTTCTTTTACGCAGGATACATGAGATAAACAAATCCACTTGGAGATAAACCTACAAAACTGTATATATCTTACTTTGTCTTTGCCCGGCGGGCAAAAAAATTGATATTGGAATGCAGAAAATCCCCTTTTTTACCTTTAAATGTTTCCTTCCAAATGATTAGAAGAAAATGAACAAGTTGGAGGTTTGCATCCTAAATAATTATGTTAAGTACCTGTTAAAAATTGTTTTTTTTCTCATCACAACTATTTATTCTCACCCTATTAGGTTTGTCATGGGGGTACCTTTTATCACCCTTGAGAGTGTTTGTTTTGTTGCCAAGGCAACAAGAGACTCAAATGTCTGTTGTGTTGGTCTCATTTCACGACAAGTAGTTGCAAAGTGATAAAAACTTCTTGAAAAACTTGGTTTGGAATTTTTTTTATTTAGTTGTACAAGACCACCTTAAACTTTCTGTATATTTTCGTTGCATAGTTAGCTGGCTTTGGGATCCACACACAAAAAAAATGCTAAAACTAAAAGCTAACATTTTGAAAGTTGACATTACTAAATATCAGAAGGTTTGTACACGAATTTCCCAACAGTTTGCTCCGTAGATTATTAAGTTTTAGTTTTTCATATAGTGGTATAGAGGAGGTATACTCTATTGTCAAGTTTTATGCAGCTCAGTCAGACAGTACATCTTACGAATTTTCCTGCAACCTGTTCAAGAAGCTATGATTTCGACACTGATAAGCTTTCAAGTTGTTAGGAGTTCAAGACTTCTAATTCAAAACAGCAATATTGTCTACCGGGGCTGATAAGTGTATAATTTTACGAGGCGTTGCTATACAAAGTCAGTTTTCCATTCCTGGCGTTGCTAGAACCCTGTACCGAAGAAGATTTCCTTTAAAATAACAATCCCTTCTTATTTCATCTTGTCTTTCACGGACATGCATTTTGCAAAGTACCACTGCATGTTAGTTTTGCTAATAGCCAAATACCAGAACAGACAAGACCGACATTTAGTCGGACACTGTCCGTTATTGTTCAGTTACTTTATTATTTTAAATCATGAATTCTTTAGAAGATAAAAGTCGTGTACAGCCGCATAAGTTGACGCACTCTTGCATCAAATTTGTTCCTTTTAATAAGAGCAGCAAGTCTCATATACGAAAAACTTAGTTAGTTTAAAACTCACCACTTAGTATGGGAATAGCTGTTGAAAGATGTCCAAACGTGTAGTAATCATTTCTCCGGTCTGTGTGCGCCACTGACTAGCCATGTAGATACTGCCTTTTATGTATCTTCAGTGACTTGCTTCCTTGAAACAAAATGATATAGTTCGGGACCCTCAATAATTCAGGTAATTATTCCATGATGTTGTTTTTGCGTAATACCTTGATTTTCAAGTCTAAATGGTATTATCGTCGAGTAATCAAATCCATTAGTTCTTATAAAGAATCTATAACAAGCAGGACATGTAACAATTCATGCACGTTTGTGCCGAAACAAATATAACGTTTTCCTTATATTGTAGTTTTACAGAAGTTAAATTCAAAAACATAACATGGTCAAAACTGAAATTAAAAAATGTAGCTTTTCTGTTTGTCATGCTTACGCGATGTCTTTGGCCTTCTTCAACGTGTGTTATTTTTCGCAATCAAAAAAGATCCAATTTATTTCAAATCAATCTTTATGAATATCGTGAAAGAAAATAAAACAATAAAAAATGAGCGAATTAACAGAAAGTTTAAATGCAAACGCTGATTTTAAAAGAAAAAGCAATACGTACTTTGTCGTAGAATTGTTTTTCTAAGCGCGAAAAAAAATCGTAAAATGGCTATTTTTGATCTTCAAGTGAACTACCGACAATTTCATTGTTAAAGCGGGAAAAAAATGATTTCGCTGTTACAGTAGGTAACCTAGACATAAAACTACAAACTGATTAACCAAATTGTTCTAAAATAAACTTTGGCGTTTAAAAGCACACCGGCATAATGCCCTATGAATTCGCACAATTCCCTCTCGCAAAAAGCATGTTGCGAAGCGGCGGTACCTTTGAAGATTTGAAACCGTGATTGTGCCCTTTTAAAGTCACTTAAATTTTCATTTTTGTTGTCAAAACTTTTGACGTTTTATTTCTTTCGACATGTAAATCCGGATACAGTACAAATTTGACATTTGTCGTACAAGCATGGGGTACAGTATGTATACTGACGAGTAGTGTTACTTTACTTTCGTGACAACCAGCAAAAATTAAACTCCTGTCTAAACCTCAAACAATATGACAGCCAAGTCGACCACGTTCAGCCGTTTTGAAATTAAAGATCCATGACAACTGGAAAGCTACATTCGACTCTTGGTTTGGTCGCATAACGAATCTTATTTAGCTTTTTAATTTCAGCTAAAATCATTCTTCAAAAAAATTAATTTGGGTTTTAATTAAGATCATTATGGTTTTGATAACCCTGTTAATCAATCGGCCTCGAAATCAGTGACAATATGCCTAGAACATTGATTATAAGCTAGATTTTTTTTACCATTTATCTTTCAGATTAGCCAGTTGAAGAAAACTCTGTTACTTTTATCAATGAAATCATAGCTCAATACTCTTTTACAAATTTCCAAGAATCTTGCTTTTTGATCGGTTTGTCCAATTGAAAGTGACCATGTGGCTAGTTGATTGAAAACAACATTTGTGTTAATTCTTTCAGTCTTATTCTATATAGGTACTACATTTGTGTTGGCAGATTGAATACGTCGATAAAAACAGAAAAAAATATGAAAGCATCGCTTTAACAAAAAGACCGTAGTTAATTTAGAAAACATCTCGAACAAAATGTTTAGTCTACAAAGAAAAAATGCATCTTTATTCGTGTTTTTTTTCTAGAAGTTTTGTAAATGCTACTTGTTATCAAGGACTTAGACAACTAAAATTAATATGACGTCATTGACATGAAATTTAAAACAAAGTAGCGAAGCCATTGCCGCTATATTACGTCATCTTTATGAAATTTGAAATATGTGATGTTCCATCCGACCCGAAAAAGATTTTTAATACGATTTGATATGAGTTCGGGGAAGGGGAGAGAGGGGAGGGGGAGAAGGGAGGAGAGAGAGGGTTTGAGACTTAGATATAGTTTAAAAGAGTGAAACCCTTGCGACTTCAATCAGCCGTGCCCAAGGTTAACCAACACCCTTTTGATACAGTTGTTTGAACAAGTTCGTACCAGCTTTTTCTACCAGCTTTCTCTAAAACCACGCCTGCTTTTCTTCCTTACCATGGCGTTTTGCAAGAAACGTAACCCAGCCGCCTAAAAATGTTTTCATAAATAAGGAGCAGCTAGGGAATGTGATGGCCGAATTCTTGCAATCAGAGTGGTTTGTCTAGCTTCCCATCTGTCTTTATAGCAGTTCTTTCACCAATTAAGCCATCCATTAATTCATCCAACTATCCATCCATCCATTTACACAACCATTTGTCCACTAATCTATCCATCTATCCATCCATCCATCCACCCACGCAATCATCTATCCATCCATCCAAGCTATCATCCATCCATTCATTCATCCATCCATCCAACCAACCATCCATCCAAGCACCCAATCATACTTTCAGCCAGCCAATGTTCTATCCAGCCATCTATCTACTCATCCGCCCATCCATTCACACAGTTATTATCTTACCAATCGTTCATCCATCCATCCATCCAAGCACCCAACCATCTTTTTAGCCAGCCAATGTTCTATCCAGCCATCTATCTACCCATCCGTCCACCCAATCATTATCTACCCAATCATTCATCCATCCACACAATCATCCATCCATCCATCCATCCATCAAAGCACCCAATCGTCCTTTCAGCCAGCTAATGTTCTATCCAACCATTCATCTACTCATCCAGGCCGCCAATCCATTCACACAGTCATTATCTACCCAATCACCCATCCATCCACACAATCATTTATCCATTCATCCAGCCAGCCATCCAACTATCCATCCAAACATCCAATCATCCTTTCAGCCAGCCAATGTTCTATCCAGCCATCTATCTACCCATTCGCCCATCCATTCACACAATCATTATCTACCCGGGCCCAATCATCCATCCATCCAAGCACCCAAAAATCTTTTCAGCCAGCCAATGTTCTATCCAGCCATCTATCTACCCATTCGCCCATCCATTCACACAATCATTATCTACCCAATCATCCATCCATCCATCCAGCACCCAAAAATCTTTGCAGCCAGCCAATGTTCTATCCAGCCATCTATCAACCCATTCGCCCATCCATCAACACAATCATTATTTTCCCAATCATCTATCCATTCAAACAATCATTTATCCATCCATCTGATTCATTCACCAAATCATCCATCTCTCCAACACCAGGCACCCAATCATCCTTATACGGGGAACCAAGATAAATAATTTGGATGAGAATTTCTATTGTATTTTGTATGGATGGAGTGAGGTGTACTTTTTGCCGTATTTCAAACTATTTTGATAAATAGGGGACAGCCCATTGAAAAGGACTTTCATTGATAATGTTTCTTATAATCTACACTATAAACTTTGGTCAAAACAGAGTTTTGCATATCGCTTGCTATTCCTTTCACTTGGCCATTCCATCAGGGAAGTCTTACTGACATGATCCATCTCACTCGAATTTACTTGGTGAGCCTAAACTCCTATAGTTCGTGAGAATTATTTTAACCTGGTGAGGCTTTGACCAATATAGCTACTGGAAAAGTTTCCTGGCCATTTTTTGTTTTTCCTGATCAAAATGTTACGACTGGCGAGTTATAGAGAAATTAACAAACTTCTTAGTAAACTTCTTATTAAATAAGTTCCTGTTTCTGCTGTACCGACAGGCGTACAACAACAGACAAACATGCATGGATATAATTTCAGGAGTCTCAAGTACCCCTAATTATGAAAACGAGTCGCTACTCGCTGTCTATTTAACGATTTTAAATCTACGAGACAAAGTTTTCTATAAGCCAATAGTCAACGAGGTGCGAAACAACGAGTCGACTGTTAGATTCATAGAAAACGACAACGATTAGTCTAAATGCTTTGGTAAAAACCGACTATTGCAGTACCTTCGAATTTAAACTGGAAAAAAAGTGTATAAAGAATCCGCCATTGTTTTTTGTTTAAAAACATCGGCAGTTTCGTTATTCGATGTCAATCGCTCATTACTAGAAATCTGTATGTCACAGCTTATTACAAAAGCTGTAATCTGATTGGCTTCCTACACGCTATCTATCAGGTGATATTGTAGTACTGTTGTTACTGTGAGCTCGTATTCTAATTGTTTTAAAAAAAGACAGTGACTAGATTGGCCAATCAGATTGAGGCATTACCGAGTGTTCGTTCATTAGTTGGTGTCTATTAATTAATGTTATGCTGAATCAAAACTAGTACAATATGATATAACTGATATATCCCAATTTATTCAAACTTCATGAGAACTTCAATCAACGAATTCCGAGTCTGTGATTTCTGTTAAAACATTAACTGTGACATAATTATTTTTCGTCTATTTTTTGTTCGATTTAATAACCTTATTATACTTAAAATGCCATTTTCTTTTATTTAACGCCTAACGTCGAGATAATTAACGTGGTTTGAAGAAGCCGACGTTTTCAAGTAAAGAAAATTAAAACAATAATGGGGATATCAATTTCCTCAGAAAATTAGCGCGAATAAACAAAACGTTCGTATTTTGACAAAACAAAATCTTTATTTGGGAAAACAGTACAACCGTTCATACTTTATTTCTGATTCAATTAAAGTTTTTGATAAACAAAACAAACATACGGAAGAAGTCATAGAGCAAATCCACTAAGACGTTTTTGATAAAGTGTTTTTAAATGCAGTAAGTAAAGGAAAGTATTACTCAAATTACCGCACCAGAAATTAAACTTGTCGAAATTAGCGCGCCTAGAACATTTCCGCGTAATAATATTAACGCGAATATGTCAAATTTGCTTTAGTTTAATGACGCGCGAAATTTAGTTAATTAAAAGCAAGCTCAAGCAAGTGAACTGTCTTCATTTCCTTCCGGTGTCTGGAACACATCGTCATTATCTTGAGATTCCTGACAAAAAATAGCAGCGTGGAAACAGCTCTTCTCGGCCGACGTTTTCTTGTTTTCCTCATCAACAGGTTTTTCCACAATATTGTCTAGAGATGGAATCTTCCGAACTGTCTCGTTTTTGATCGATGTCAACGCCAAGTTCGGTGTATCGCTGAAACTAACGCGTCTGATCTTTTCCGCCTGGTCGTCTGGACTTGCGGCGCATTTGAACGCGTTGCAGCCATTGATGTTATTTGCGTCGAGTTTACGAAAATACACACCACGAACAGACTCAAGGGAACGACTCAAGTTTATATTTAGGAAATCAATGTTATAGTTTTGTAGACTTGTAAGGCTGCTCAAACGCCGTTCGCGATGATCTTGACAAGGAGTTACTGGACGATCCTGGAAAACTTGCGGCTCACTTGCGCGTCGCCGCCGCTCTTCCACCCCGTAGTTCCAACGGCAACGCAGCGCGTTTTTAAAAGCTTTTGAGAAGTTATGGTTCAGCATGGCGTAAAGAATCGGATTTATACAGCTGTTTAGGAGTGCCATAAAGTTTCCGAAAAACACAAAAACACTCGGAACTTTGAAGCCCTTCGAAGGCGGGAATATGTCGAAGAGTTTGTTAGCGATGTAAGGCAACCAACTCAGGCTAAAGCAGAGCACGACCAGAAATAGCATTTTTATAACTTTACGCTTTTGCAAGAGAAATTTGTTCTTGGTGACTAATGTTTGAAACCCAGGAATCCTGCGTTTGAGAAGGCGACGTCCGATTAGAAAGTATACAATTGTTATTTGCGCAACGAAAAGAAAGTAACAAGTGACACGATACAACTGGTAGCTGTGAAGCTGCTTGGCTGTTTCCCATTTCTCTTGACACATAACAAAAACCTGGCCGTTTTGAACTGTTTCGACAACATCGTGATGAAATGCGGACGGCATTAACAAAAGAGGGGACACCAACCAAATTAAACAGACGATAAGCTTGGCACGGCTCATGTTTATAATTCGCTTCATAGGGTAGTAGACAAATAAAAATCGATCATACGAAATACAGATTAGACTGGATGCTGACGCCATCACCGATACGTGGACTAAGTACGAGGCGAACCTGCAAACAGTATTTCCAAATGGCCATATAGGCCAAAATATTACATTGTAAGCGAAGAAGATTGGCATGCAAACGCTTGTTACTAGAAAATCAGCAACACTTAAACTAGCTATGAAAAGATTTGTAGGGGAGCGCATCTCTCTGTTGAAGATTATCACAAGGACAACAAGACAATTACCGGTTGTTCCAACAACAACTCCAAGAATATTCCCAACTGATAAGATTATCAGCGTGAAAAGCGTATGTTTGGCATTGCCAGACAAAATGCTTGTGACGTTAGCCACAGAGTCATTAATTGTGCCGTTCATAATGTTCGTAGAACTTCCTGGGAAAAGCTTTGATCAAAATACGGTTTCTCTATCTCAGTTCTTTCCAGTTAAAAGACATATAAAGCATTTCCTTTTTGTTTGAAGACTCCTTCAGTAGTTCGATTATTCTTTTTGCAGGCCTGGTGTTTGTTGCTCTAGTTCAAATAAACCAAAAAGCGAGGAACTCCTTTGTCTAAAACTCGTGTAGGCAAGTAAAATTTGAGTAATATTTTTTCAGTGCACCGGTATTTGCCTAAGGCCAGTGAAGAGCTTCAACGTATAGTAGATACAGCTGTATATGAAACTACAGTCTCAATGCATCTGTGATGGATGACCACTTGTGCTTCTAGCCAAAACAGTTTACCCCGACTTAAAAGCACTCCGGAGATACTAAAGCTGTTGAGCCCCAATCTTTACCAACCCCTCGGCAGCTGAAAACAAAACATCAACTTATCAGAGATATTACTTTAACGAAATAAAGCAAACAATGCTAAGTTATAATAAACAATTTCCTTTCCATATTTATCTTTAATTTCTACGTAAAACAAAGACTCATATTTGAGTTAGGAGAATCGTTAATTAAAGCTCTCCGAACCATTGAGGTGTGTTTGCAATTAAGCTAGTTTAACAGCTAGGAACAACTTGTTACGAATATTTAATCGGATATCAAATTTTCAACCACGAGTATTGCATTTCTAGCGTTCTGATTGGTTCGTTTAACCTCGGTTATCAGCTCATATACCGATTGGCTATATATGGAAACTGACTGTGTTGTGTTGCGAAGCTGAAATATGGTTCCGAATAGACTTTAGCTGTCGTTTCAAGAGTCGAAACTCAAGAAATTAATAAAGTAATTATGTCATTCGCGCTTATTGAATATGAGATGATTTATAGCCAAATTGGCGTTACGTACCTCTTTGACTATTTACCATCTCATACCCCAACGCGTGCTCTTGAAATAAATGTTAATTAAAATTATTCTTGGGTTTTCTCTTTTTGTTTTAAGTATAACGATCCGTGTAAGAACTAGGGAGCCTCCCATTGTTCTGCGGCATTTCGCTTTTCCCACGCCAGAATGTTTAAATTTTTATACTAAGAATACATCAACTTGTATACAACATAGTTTTAAAGTAAAAAGCAGTGAAACTCTACTTTAAAGCAATATTTCTTTTGTGCTATACTAATTAAGCCAATCATGGAACTCCAAAACAAAAAACAAAGAAAACCTTTTAACTTTCCGCAATGTTCCCCACGTGGAATTTTTCTTAAATTTTAAAACAGAAATGTTTGAACTAAGAAGGATTGAATGAGTGAACTGGAAAGAAAAACATTAGCTTAGTTATGAAGATACGGTCAATTTTTAAAGTTTAGCCAATCATATCAACAGTTTAACGTTATCACAATTAACACCTTTCTGCATTCCACTGCTGTTGACCTCCTTAGTTTTTACTCGGATCGTTACTTAATGGGAATTTTTGTCCCACAACTTAAGCTGAAACAATTAAGACAGATTGTTCTAATCGCAAAACTGATCTGCATGTGCTAGCTTAAGTAGATAGCAATGGGTCACGTATAAGATTCAAAAATGTATAGAAAACGCAAATTGAAAACATAGTATTTGGTCATACTTTTTGTTTCATTTAATAAAAAAGATTAGAACTCATTCTGTTTTCCGTAAGGGTATAGAAGTAAAAGATTTTTGCAAAGTATTGAAGATTGTACTCTATCGTTTACTCATGTATATAAACACTGGATTGTTTTGTTTTTGATTGTCAAAAGTTTCGAGGAACTAGTATAGAAATTGAGAAACTCGGAATAATCCATCGCTGTTGTTAGCCGAGGCGGTTAGACCACTTTTCTATCTATTTTTATTTTGCTTTCTACTGCATATTTCTATGCCTACATTAAGGTTTTTGTTTCATTCCACCACCTGGGTAGATGTCTAATTCAATTTTTTAGGGAGATGCTTAGTTTCGTATACGTGTTCGCTTATATATATACACGCCGCCTAGTAAACCCAGTTGATAAGACGCCAGTCTGTCGTGCGGGAGGTCCGGGTTCGATTCCCAGTGCCAGACCTTCACTAAGGGTCTTAAATTAACTTTAATTTAAATTTAAACTAGACTTACCAGTAAGTTGAAGTTTGATGATAATTGCCAAATCATTAGTAGTACAGAAGGGTTAACATGCCCAGGCCCAGAATTTACCCTTCCTACTGTCCATCCGGGATCTTGTTGGGTGATCACAAAATGGCTCTAAATACTGATCCACAGTAGTGCATGCACATCTCATGTTAACCTTTCTGCACTTTCAATGATTGGGTAGAATTATCATCAAACTTCAACTTACAGTTAAATTAAAATCTGCAGCAAACGGTTAGATCTTCGCTCCTTCTCGGATAAGGACATTAAACTGTAGGTCCCGGATGGCACACCTCGAAGGGGACCTTGAGTCCTATTTCCATTCTCCCGTGACTCCTCGTGTCACAATGTCATAAAAACGTGTATGTGTACGAGTATTAGTATAAAAGTTACATGTATTTGTACTACACGTATAAGTAAACACGTCCATGTACGAGTAAATTAGTTACTATATATGTATGACTGAGTAATATACATTTTGCGTTCATATCTGTAATCGTGTACGTGTATTGGCTGTTTGATGATACGTACGCGTGTAATCGTAGTGTACGTAAAATTATAAACTCGTTTTTCCTATCGCTTTCAAGGAACTCTAAAAGAATAACTAGATTGAAGTTGGCATTTTATATAAATCGTTGCTGTCTGACCTTGTCATCTCCCAAAGGGTACTATATATGGCAAAAAAAATCTACTCGTGTACTTCATAAGTGAAACAACATACCTTAAAAGGGCATTGAAAGAGCCACTCTATCAAATGCACTATAGTTAAACGAATTCGGTTAGGATCTTTATATAATGGAATAAAAAACGGGCCCAAAACGAATATTTTGTTTTTGAAAACGTTTTGAAAGAACTGAAATTGTTATGTCTGTAATCGAAACAAAACAAAGAAAAGAAGACTAAATATGTTTTACAAAAATATTATCACACTATTGATAAGTATAGATTGAAACCAAGTGAATTGGCGGTGTATTTTACACAGAACTTCTGGTTCAATTCAAGCGAGTATATTTAGCACAGAGCATCTGCAGTGATAGATATAGTAAAAAATCAATAACGTAGATGTGTATATGAATAATCAATGTTGTATATATACCGATTCAATTTATATTAAAAGTAGGAAAAACACTGCTTCGCAGTGAATTGTGAACAATCAGGCGATTTGAGAGCATAAAGCAATCTTTAATCTACTGCCACAGGAAAGATCTAGAAAGAACAATGCCTGGTTTTTCAAGCTGAAATGAATATGAATATTCGGATATACAACGCTTGAGGGTCCTTATATCAGACGTCTAACTGACGGGTCATTCCTCTTAATTTCAACTGTCATTTAAAGATACTAAAATTATAATTCATTTCTATTATCGCTTGTTGTTGAAAATTTGTTGAAGGTTCGTAAAATATTACTTCAAATATTAGTGTTTAATTATTTAGTCCCTTGTAGTAAATGCTCCATCATTTATAGTGTTTTGAGTAAAAGCAAAAACTTCCTTGTTTAAGGACCCGAAGTAAAAATGATGACGTTATGTGTCACATGTTAGTCCTTCGTTGTTCAGCACTACTGAGAACAGAGAAATAATTTTGGCTCAAAGTCAAAGGTTTTCGCAACAAAGTCTTTTCTGCTTTCTTAGCAAAAACGCTGTAACATTAGCAATATAGTAAAATAGTTAAAAAGCAAAAAATGTTATAAAAAAGTTTCAAACCATTTTGACATAAAGGTCATCAATTATAAAAACGTATTTAGATATTGTAGCTTTGACACGTATAGAAAAGCTCTCAGTATTTCTAACGTGCACATGGGCAAAAGCGTCGAAGAACATTCTGTCAAGCAAAAACTTGAATCAAAAAATAAAACGTTTTACATAAATATTCTTATGTTTGAATTTTAGCGAAGAGCCACACAGGAAGTCTTAGTAAAGAATTGTATGAAAAACAGCTGATCAGTTGAACAAAGAGAAATAACTGGAGGCGTTCTTGCGTATTTCCTTAAAAGTGTATAGACAAACAACCGGCCAGGTTTTAGGGGCACGACTGTCAAATTGATTTTATTCCATCATAGAACTGAAAAGGTTTAATTGAAATCGTATTTCAGAAGTTAGAAGGAGTAAATTTGCAGGCCATAGAAAGCTAGCGGGTTCCGCCCCCATATTACAGTTCTCACATATATAGCCTTCCAGGTTGCACTACTTTCCCACCGCCCACCCCTCCCCTACACACCAAAAAACCGCCTCCCCAATATCACGGG
>JAOBRD020975969.1:0-12040 GCA_027575215.2 Hydrozoanthus sils
GTATTGTATTGTATTGTATTGTATTGTATTGTATTGTATTGTATTGTATTGTATTGTATTGTATTGTATTGTATTGTGTTGTTGGTATAGTTAAAAACTCAGTCTTTGTCCTTAATATTCAATACACAAATAGTTTAAATGATAACTGCATGTCCGAATGCTAAATTATTCTAAACTATTTATGGAGTTTGTACTGAACTTACCAGAATTGGAAGCGTGGAAGAAATGGCAGAAAGTGGCTTGTACATGAATGATCTAGGACTGCACAGCAGGTCACGTGAGATGGTGCTTTCTGGTATCCGCGCTTTACCACAGCTAGAATACGCACGTGACCAGGTACGTATGAATTTTCGGAAACTATAGTTTCGCGGTTAAGGCCTTTAAATACTGGGTTTAAGCTTCAACATGTCCAAACATCATGCAGTTTATAACACATGGATCGTTTTTATAGTGTTTTCTTTATTCTATGACAAGGTTTCATTAACATTTTTTTCTTCTTTTTATGGACTCTGACGTTAATGAACCCTTGTCTGTGATCATTACATCTAATTACAGTGTAGGCAAACAGTGTTTTCTCCAAACGGATGTAAGGCACATTTTAAGTTGTAGTTACTGAACAATAAGAGTTTGAAAGGAAGTAAGATCCTCTGGTGACGTGGAACAAGATGAATTGGCCAACGCAGCCTAGTACACAGGCTCAATTTATCTATCAACATATGGAGCCTTCCTGTGGAAAGAACTTGGAAACAAAATATTTGGGACTAAGAAAGAAAAAGAAAGCATTGTGGGTTACAAAAGCTTTTGTAAACATCATCAAAGCAAATTTCTAACATCTTGATAGCTAACACAAAATGTCAAGGATCATTTGAAGATTAGCCACATTTAGTCGCTCCAGAAAAGGAAAACAATTAATCTGTTTTTCTGTTAATACCACCAGGAATTAAACAAAGGCAAAGAGCTGGAAGGGAACATGTTGAGCCTTCAGAGAGAAAAATTCAAAAGTGACAAACTGTTGTATAGTTTAATTCCTAAACCCATCGCAGAGAGAATGAAGCGCGGAGCCAGACCCATTGATACATGCGAGGTGAGACTTCTAGCATAAATGATTGTGAGGGGTCAAATAAGTCCCTGTTTTGAGAACCATTGCGGAGCATGCATAATGGCGGCATACGTCCTATTTATTTAAGGGGCTATTTCGATACCCCCTATACTGCGTATGGTGGTTCTGAACTATCAAGGGACAACCCAACTTAGTGGTCGGTTCAGAACAAATACTTTTTGTTTACCATTTCTTGTAAGCCAACTTTTAGTTAGTCAGAGGTATAAACCATTAGTGAGAAAACAAAAGTTGTTTAGTTAGGCTCCATAAAAGGATGAATGTATGTAATTATAAGGTGGCACTTTTGCCAGAGGCAAAGCTTCAATGGATACATAGCAGTGCTTTTGCAGTTCTTGGAATTACTTTGGGTAAACAAGAAATATGAAATTAAGATAAAAAGGAGAAGCTAGGAAGCTAGGAAGGAAGTAATGGCGACTGTTTTTTAAAAAAACGTACGCGTAAAAAACATTTCTGGTTGAAAACTGAACAAGTTGGTATAAATCCTGTACATACATCTAACGCCAAGCAACTTAGATTGATCATTTCCACGATTTGAATTTCCCGCACACCGCCATTTTGAAACGTGACGTGTTTCGGTTGCAGTGCAAGTCTCCATTTTCAATGATAACAATGAGGAGGTCTGGTGCTGCAACCAGAACACGTCATATTTCAAAATGGCGGCGCACGGGAAAATCATACCGTAAAATAATGAAACTAAAATGTTTGACGTAAGATATTTATGTACAGAATTATCAATTTTGAGCTGCTGATATGGACACAGACTTAACAAAAGTTTTATTTGAGACCAAGAACAGTGGACAGCGAAGGATTTCTTTAATGTTACTACTAAGGTTAAGAGCAACTTAAGATAACTCGCCAAAACCACGAATATAAGCGTAGATCCTTAAACACTGCATTGCATTTTGCTGCGACTAGCAAATCTTTGTCTCCATTGGCTCAGTATTGAATGTAATTGTTTATATACTTCCTTTGAGTAATTTTCACTCAAGCTTTGCTTCACATCAATTCACCTCCTATACCGTGACTATGTTTGCTTTTTTCACAGCTTTTTGACGAAGTCACCGTGTTGTTCGGTTATTTGGACGAGTTCAATTCTGTGTGCGCGTGTGCTCATCCGACAGTCGTTATAGGACTTGTGAATACCATCTTTGTTCTCTTCGACCAACTGTGTGAGACACATGCGCTCTATAAGGTAAGAGCTTAGAAAATAATTATTTATTTTCAGCAAGCTAAGATAGAGTTAGACCTGTTGTTGGCCTTAGTGACCCAGGTGAAATTCCTTGGCTCTCTAAGAACATGCATTTGATTTTTCACGGCCCAGCCCCTTTATTGTTTTTTGTTACAACTAAGTGGACTGAAAAAATTAGGAATACAAAAGTTATTTACTCAAAGACACAAGACAAAGGCAATCTTATCATAACTCATTTAACCAGAAATTTGCCATTGTGACTGCGCCGCCACCCGCAAAACCACTGAACTAGTTCTAGATCCCTTTTGTTTGGTTGACAGGCCCTGGGAACGAGGTTACAGATTGTTTCAAAAACCGCATTGTGAGTTTTACTAAAGCAAAGGTGCACTGATTATGACTGAGAGCTCCAGTTCTCCAACATCTTGCTTCTCTTTATACAG
Organism: Hydrozoanthus sils; assembly: GCA_027575215.2. Taxonomy (NCBI): domain Eukaryota; kingdom Metazoa; phylum Cnidaria; class Anthozoa; order Zoantharia; family Hydrozoanthidae; genus Hydrozoanthus; species Hydrozoanthus sils. The sequence goes on from JAOBRD020975969.1 coordinate 2,750, forward strand.
CATTTAAGGAGACAAAAGAAAAAAAAAAGGTCACTCAAAGAAAACTGTGCCTGACAAAAAAAAATGCTAAAAATACTGTACTTGTTCAAAAACCAGAATTTAAATTTCAAGTTTACCTGGAAAAAATTCTAACGCGTTGTTTTGAATCAATGAAAGAATAAAGAAATTGATCTACTTTTTTTGTTTTACCGCATGATTCGGTGGGGATACTCTTCCACCAGTCATCTTTGCATGGCCGCCCTTCTCCCTTCCCCATGACTAAAAAGAAAAGCTGCAGGAATAATTTGAATCCTAACTGCTCAGGTTTCTTCTCTACAAGTAATTTCATATTGGTTTATATTGTTAGAATAGTTTTTACAGAAAAAACATTACGTTACTCCCGAGTACTAAACGTGAACAGAATTGGACAACACCGAAAGTTAAAAAAAATTAAACTAGCCTCGGGTGTGACGATCGTTGTCAGTTATTCATGCAGAATACATTATTGTGCTGCTGACTTAATTCACAGTTCGAAACCCTTGGAGATGCTATATACATGGCGGTCAGCGGTGTACCAGAGAAAAAGATCAACCATGCAGAACCAGTGGCAGCCATGGCCCTCGATATGATGCAGGCTATGAAGGGAGTAAGGGACCCGGTCACCAAGGCCCCCCTTACCATATCAATTGGTGAGAACTTCCAACCATATCATTTATTGTTGTGTCCGGTTAAAGACATCCTGAAGTGAAAAATATTCATCACTCACAAAATCAAATAATTCGTTATGATATACTGACAAAAATTATCACATAGAGAAGAACAATGGGAACAAGACGAACATACTTCCTTATTTGGAGACAAGTCCGCCATTTTTGGTGTGCACGTCTTAAAGAAGTGAAAAGAGCCCATCCCCTGCGTTACCAAAACAATACAACGCCGACCACGTGTTAAGATTCAAACAATATCATCAATAACCAGAATTCTCGCTCGTGTCCTGTACAAGGGTGGCGGACCTTTGGCTCAAAATGTCGAATTATTCTTGTTTTATTTTCTTGATGCTTTATGCAATGATTTTTTTTAATCTAATTCTGTCAAAAAGACTTGCCTTATAGTTATCACGGAAGTTTCAGCCTGTTTATCGTATTTTAGTGTATCTTACAATACAACAGAAAGCGATAACCTGTCAGTATTAATTAACGTTAAATACATCTGAAGAGAACATAAATTAACCTGAGTAATGGTAAAGGCTAAAACAATAGGTGGTGATGGAAAGGTAATTCCTGGTAATGGTACTGGTGGTGATAGTGATAGTTTGGAAGTGGGCGATAGTGACGATAGCTACTAAGTTGAGATGATGAGACTGATTTTAACGGTGACAGAGAAGGTTATGAAACTTATGATAGAGATAGAAATGGTAAAAAAAAATGGAGATGAAGATACCGGTGGTGATCGTGATCGCGATGGTGTTTGGGTTTATAAATACGATGAATGGTAACACTAATTGTAATAGCTGATTGGGATAAGGGGAGTCAGGATGGACGAGTGGTTAGCGCTCGTGCCTCCCACCTCTGTTGACCCGGGATCGAATTCTGGGTTTGCATGTGGGCTAAGATTTGTCGATCTTCTTCTAACTCCGAGGGTTTTTCTCCGGGTTCTCCGGTTTTCCTCCCTCCTCAAAATCGACTTTCACGCCGAAATCTGTGCCGTCGAGCGATTAAACACAAGCCACTGGCTTGGAAGGATGGGCAACCACTCCCTGCGTAACGACGATAAATAAAATTAGTTTATAATGATGATGACGATGATGATGAGGACAATGGTGATAAGAAAAGTATTGATGGTGGTGATAGTGATGATGATGAAAAGAGTAAATGATGGAAATAAGATTTATAATGACATATTGTTCTGAGTTTGCACGTGACTAAATCAGTTATCATTAATAAGTTGAACTTATTTTTTACTTTTATGTCATTATATGCAGGCATACACTCCGGACCCGTTGTCGGCGGTGTACTAGGGAAGAGAATGCCACAATATTGCTTATTTGGTGATACTGTAAACATCGCCTCTAGGTTAAGAACAACGTCACAAGTAAGAAAACAAGTGTTTCTGTTTATGCATCACAGTTTACATGTTCAATCAACCGTGACAAAAAATGGTGGCCTTAAAAACAACCCACAATTCTAAGGAAAGAACATTTTGAAATGGCTCATTTGTGCCATTTTTGATTTTGCTAGTTTTTTTGCAAGGCAATGTGATAAATTACACAAACACAACCTTGCTTTAGTCCATCACGTACAGTATCACCAGCATACCGGTTATTATTCACCCAACCTCGGGAAGATGAAAACCCGAGTTTATTGTGGCGGAAAGAAAGCCATACAAAAGACTTCAATCTTACGGTAGTCTTCTTAGTACACACCATCTCACCATACGATGCTCTTTTTAATCCTTACGTTTCTCCGCGGTACAAGTGAGGTGCGGTTCATACTACAAAGAAAGGTCGAGGCCCAAAAGCTAGAAGAAAATAACGAGTAGTAAGATGGTTTGTACAAACATTAATAACAAAGGTTTTCGCTGCTCTTTAATCACAGACAATTTTGACTTATTTTATGTTCCCCAGCCTCGTAGAATTCACATCAGCGACGCGTGCCAAAAAGGTTTACCGGAAGACAAATTTGTTACTAAATGTCGTGGGGAGATTCAGCTCAAGGTACGACGTAGCGATGAGGTAATTCAGTTCAGGCACCTTTTATTCATTACTTTTCGTTTCGTTCAAAGGAACCACACCCACCTTGAAGGTAAGGGTCAAGGAAATTCTTTTTCCCAGAGCCTCAGTTCGTCTCTCTTGACAAGCGGAGCTTAGAATGGGTAGAGGCTATATGGAAGAAGAAGAGCTCCAAGGAAGGTCATTCCTGTGACCTAAATTATTAATTCCGAAGGGAAGGGAGAACGAAAATAAAAGGGTGCTATATGAGCTGTAACAGGTTAAATGATTGAGAACAGGACACAACCTAGGTGTGCGCAAAGGGTGATCAAGTTTTAGTTGCTTCTAAATCTTTTAAGCACCACGCATGACAAAAAATAAAGTCTTGTATTGTTTTCAACAATTCTACAATACATATGCATTTCAGTGTAATTAAATTATTCAGCTTGAAATAAAAATACCACGTCTATATCACATAACAAAGTATGTCTAATTGCTTTTTAGGGAAAAGGATTGACCCAGACATTTTGGTTGCTAGGAAGGAAAGACGCGAGCTTTGTGGTTGCAAGACACGATGACACGAATGTCATGAATCCTGAGCCACCGTCAAAACCTGTTTGCCAATGTGACAATATATAAAAAGGCAAATTTATCGTATTGTTGTCAAAAATTAACTCTCGATAGATATGAATATGGATGTTGTTCTAAAACAGCACAAACCATTTCGACCATCAGCTTAGGTCTTCCTCAGTGCAATAAATCTAATAACAAAATTCGTCGTTGAGCGACAAGAAGAAAAACCTATTATGCTTTCGAATCGTATTTCAAAACCAAGGCAATTGTAGGAAGACGGTATTGCTATGTGGTCGTTTCCTGAACTTTTGTCACCAATTGAATACCTTGCTTCAATAAACAGTTTTTTTGTGGAAAGCGTGTTCTGTGGTTCTGATTGCGCAGTTTTCAAGTATACTTGAAAATTCCTTGTCGCCCCTCGATGCTCATTAACTCTTGTTTTCAGTGCTCGATCTGTCTGGCCATAAGAGACCCAGTCTAGGCTGGTTAGAAGCGATTCCATCTTCAAACGAGACACGACATGAAGAACATGTACAGACACAGTAGTTGTCAGTCATCAGAGAAGCCGAGTGTATGAATCACAATAGAAAGGAACTCGACGAACTTCACACTTTCCGGATCCGTCCGACAAACGTTAGAGAATAAACCAAAAAACTGCAGTATTTTTGTATTCAAGTTACCGGTGTTGCTAACAAAATTACAAGAATCTTGAAAAGATATTAGTGCGTCATTCGAACCCCTCAATACTATTGGAAAGAGCCTTCAAAGTCTCATTGCAGATTCGAAAGAACAAGGGGTATTGGTATTCAAATCCATTACAATCAACATCACTGCTTCCATCATCAATCACACAGCTGTAATCATCATCACCGCAAGCATCACAATACTAACTACACCATTAATCACATAACCGTGATCATCACCGCAAACATCACAATCATCGTCACTACCTCGATCATCAATCACATGATCGTGATCATCATCACTGCAAACACCACTGAATCATCACTACCTCCATCATCAATAAAAGAACCGTGGTCATCATCACTGCAAACATCACAATCATCATCACTACCTCCATCATCAATCAAATAATCGTGATCATCATCACTGCAAACACCACTGAATCATAATCTTTACCTCCTTCATCAATCAAACAACCGTGGTCATCATCACTGCAAACATCACAATCATCATCACTACCTCCATCATCAATCACACAGCTGTAATCATCATCACCGCAAGCATCACAATACTAACTACACCATTAATCACATAACCGTGATCATCACCGCAAACATCACAATCATCGTCACTACCTCGATCATCAATCACATGATCGTGATCATCATCACTGCAAACACCACTGAATCATCACTACCTCCATCATCAATAAAAGAACCGTGGTCATCATCACTGCAAACATCACAATCATCATCACTACCTCCATCATCAATCAAATAATCGTGATCATCATCACTGCAAACACCACTGAATCATAATCACTACCTCCATCAACAATCAAATAACCGTGGTCATCATCACTGCAAACATCACAATCATCATCACTACCTCAATCATCAATCAAATAACCGTGGTCATCATCATCACTGCAAATACCACTGAATTAACATCAATACCGACGTTGTTGTTACAAACAGACATCGTACACAGTAAATATTGGAAAACAAACAGAAAGACTAAATCCCTAACCAAAAAGGATCTTTTTCTCTCAACACAGAACATCTGGTGACCGCTCTTTAAACTGGTTTGACCTGCGTTTTTAGTGTAAATAAAAAAACGTTTTAAAACGTTCTTTACGTCACAAAGTTCATGTGAACTGGTCCAAGTCCGCTTAAACACCTTTAATATTGTTAGGCCCAGTTACATTCAGTAAGCATTATTAAACTAAACTAAACTAAACTAACTTTGTTTATCGTCGTTACGCAGGGATTGGTTTCCCATGCTCCCAAGCCAGTGGCTTATGTTTTGGTTTTTGTACTTGCCATTCAGGCCTGAAATGTGCCTAAAATCAAAAATCTTAGTTTAAAAATTTTACAGTAACGTTTTCGGAGCTACTGAGAAAGGAGAGTATCTCCGAAAACATTATTAAAAAACTTTTAAACAAAGACAGCACAACTAAGGAATAAGAGCTTCTCCTAAAATGTTATGACAAAACTTTTAAACAAAGACAGGACAACTATAAGGAATGAGAGTACGTATCTAGGTCTCCGAAAACGTTTTTGTAAATTTTCAAACAAAGACTTTTAGTTTTAGCCCTGAATGGCACATACAGAAACCAAAAATGGTTTCTTTTATGGCCTACAAAAAAATTTTAGAGCTTGTAAAATGAAAATTCGACACTCAGTAAGGTTTTTATTAATTAATTTTATTATGCTAATTAAAAAGCTCAGATGAACTTTTTGTTATGTTAATTGCCTCAGTAAGATCTTTACTTTACTAACTTTGTCCAATAACGCCCTTGTTGTCTTGATAAGAGTCGACATAATCGTTGTTAAGTTTGACTCAGTAAGGCTTCTGCTGTGCAAATTTGGTCTTGATAGGTCTTCATTGTTCTGTAAAATATCTTACTCTAGTAGCTAGAGTTAGAAAGTTCTTTCGTACCGTCGGTGTGAAATACTTATTCATGCCTTTATTTCGCCAAAGTTGGATCACTGTAACGTACTCTTATCTGGCCTTTACCAGCAATCGCAAATCAGCCCGCCTGCTAAAAGCGACCCGCAAAATGAACATATCACACCAGTACTTAGAAGCTTACATTGGCTACCTGTGTCTTAAAATAGTTCTTCTCGTTTTTTAAAGTACTAATGGCCTAGGTCCTTAACCTATATCTAAGTGAGCTATTAAAACCATACATTCCCAACAAAAACCTAAGATCTGCTAAGAAGAAACTGCTAATAGTTCCTAAATGTAAACTAAAAACATATGGACATAGAGCGTTGTCGTATAGGGTTCCTACACTATGGACGCCCTGCCGGATTATAGAAGACAAACGTATTGCCTAGAGACGTTCAAGGCTAAATTGAAAACCAATCTTTTTAGGCAACTGTTGTTTAGTTATGCAAGTTTTATAACTGTTATTGTAGTTTTAAAAGTTTTATGACAATTGTTGTAAAGCGCCGCTGGATCTTTGAGAAGCGTTACGCTATATAAGTTTATCTATTATTATTGTTATTATTATTATCATCATCATCATCATCATCATTATTGTTATTATCTTTTAAGGTATAGAACAACATTTTTTAGCTTACAAAATATGTTTCGTTCATTCTATGAACATCTTCAGTTGTAACTGCGACTAGATTTACATATACTGTTTATAAAGACTAGCTGCAGTAATCAATTAAGGCAAGTACAATTGTGACAATATTTCTTGAAATTCCTGCTAATTAATTATAAATAGAACAAAGGAAAATAGAAAAACCATTTCGAGAAAAGACTTAAACTAACATGAAAAACCTGCTTATTGAGAGAAGGCTTTTCCTATTGTTGGATTTGAAGAGCTTCCTTGATCTTGAGTTTGAAAATAGAGGGAGCAAAGTCAAGAATGGTAAAATTGTTCTTAGTGCAAAGATTTCTACAGTTGTCTGAACTCTGCAAATGCTTTAAAAAACATGAGACTCTGTCCGTTGTCAAATGCTTACGCACACGTGTTGTGGAATGTCGGGAGGTTTCACCGACATAACGAGCACTACAACCCGCGCAAGAAAATTTATAAACAACACGTGAGCGGAGTTTGTCAGGGACAGAGTCCTTCACCCTGAATAGATTGCCTGATTTAAAGGAAGAAAAAACTAACATAATGTCTAAACCTTTACAATATTTTTTAACTAGAGATCGAATCTTATTGTCTGTAATTTTAGAAAAATATGCCAACATACGGTAACTTGAAATACTGTTTAGAGGGCTCTGAAACCTTGCATCCTCGGATAGACTGACTATTGGTTTGGTCTTTGATCTTAAGCCTGGTTCACACTTGTGACTAAGCACAAGCACACGCACAAGCATAAGGAACCGATGTTCACACACGTAAAACAAGCACAAGAAAATAAAAAACACGCATGTGCAAAGGTGACTAGTGACTACATGATTATGCTTGTGCTTGTTTCACGGATGTTCACACTGGCGAAACAAACGACATAAGATAAGCATAAGCACAAGAGAAAGGAAAATGTTTCTTTTTCTTGTACTTGTTCTACTGCTTATTTCACGCATGTTCACACTTGGGTTTTCTTGTGCTTGTCAGTGCTTGCGCTAATATGCTTGTGCTTATCTCACAAGTGTGAACCAGGCTTTAGAGCTATTAAGATATTGTTTGATAACTTCTCCAAAATATTGAAGGGATACGAGTTCTTACGTAGAATAGATGTTAACTTCGTAATATCTTTATGTAGTCCTAACCAAGTGCTGTTAATCTTGTAGGCTGTGTCTACTAAGGTTCGTATTAAGCCAATTTTATAAACAAAAGAACAAAAACTGAAATGGTTGGTTAATAAACCTGAGAACGTCTTTATAAACAGTATATGTAAATCTAGTCGCAGTTACAACTGAAGATGTTCATAGAATGAACGAAACATGTTTTGTAAGCTAAGAAATGTTGTTCTATACCTTAAATGTTGAACAAATCTGCTTCTTTTACGTTCTATTGTTTTTATTATTATCATTATTATCATTATTATTATTATTATTATGGTTAGGATTAGAATTAGGATTATTATTACTATAATTATTATTATGCTAATTTGAATCAGCAAGACCTCTTAAACGGTTATTAGGCTCACTAGATCTTTACTATGCTAGTTTGGCTAAATTATCTTCTATCATGCCAAATAGACGCATAAAGACTTCTTTAATCTATTTAGGCGGAGTGAAGCCTTTATCTGATTATTAAGGTTTCTTAGATTTTTAAAAGTATTTGGTTTAAACACGCAAGATATTCTGTTCTCTATATTTACCAGCAGATAACCGCATGCGGCTGGGCATGATTAAAATTTAGATACAAGAGGATGAACTTTGTGTTAACTTGTAATAAAAAAAGTTATTCCATATATTCGTTTTCTTTAAACTATTTAAAACTTTAGGCCAGTTAGAAACCGTGGTCAAATCTTTACGCAGTGTGACATTCCCTGTAGCTCCATTGTGATTACAAAACCCCAGATACTCTGTATACTTTATATGGTTGATGCTTTGAGGGAGAGGCTGCATTGAGATTATAAACTTTACTACTAGGAGAGAATGCTTGTGTTTTGTTAGCTAAGCTTTGTTTGTCAGTAGAATCCGTTCTTGCTGGTTTATTTCCTGGCGTCTCGGAAGACCGTAAAGCAGAATAGTTAACTAATACGACTGCTTCTGTGCTCGCGGGCTTTCTTTTGGTAAATTGATCTTTCTTGTTGTGCCACGGTGTACCCGTCACCCAAAACAGAGATCCTTTCCCATCATGCTTTGTTTCAGCAGCATTTAAGGTCTTCGCAGGCTCAACACAGTTGTGGTTCAGTAAACTGGTTTTGTTTGTAGCTGAGACGATAGGAAGATGAACAAACGATGTTGCGCCGCTCTTCGTCTTCCCGTCAAACTTGATGATTATCTACAAAAATGCAGAAACAAAAATTCTTCTAAATCAGTGTTTAATGTTCTAGTCGTTAGACCAATTCAAAAATATGAAATCTTGATGTTAAAGGTAAATCATATTTTGTACATAGTTTACCAAGTTACTCTATGGAAAGACTGATGTAGGTATAGATGTAGATAGATGATGTGGCTTGAAAATCGATTCACAAGTACCGCATCGTGTGCTTTACGTTTCTTGCAGCCACTAACAGTCGACACTAAGGCCACACACATTGCACATAGGTAGTGGGCAATACCTCTTAAATCTACCTGAAGATAATAGTGAGCTTGGGTGTTAGCAGCCACTAATAGTTGGCACTAAGACCACATAGGTAGCGGGCATTACCCCTTACATCTACCTTAAGATAACAGTGAGCCTGAGTGTTAGCAGCCACTAATAGTTG